>LZPO01066274.1:150519-161939 GCA_001675575.1 Neotoma lepida
CCTTCTCAGGTGCCCTCCCACAGGTGCCCCTTCCACAGGTGTCCCCCTCCTCAGGTGTGCTCCCATCAGATCTCCTGACAATTTGACTTCACTGTCAACTTGACAGAATTTAGAACCACCATGGAAAACACATCTCTGAGTGTGTCTATTAGAGTGTTTCTAGGAAGATTTAACTGAGAAGGAATCCCTCCCCCAGAGTAGGTGTCACTATTCCATGGGCAGGCATCCTTGACTGAGTAGGAACTAGACAGGGAGCTGGGCCCCAGCATCAATCTCTTCTGCTTCCTGACTGAGCCGCCATGTGAGCAGCTGCCTCATGGCCCTGCAGCCATGCCTTCCTCACCTTGGTGGACTGTATCCTCAAACAAAATCAGCCCATCCTCCCTCTCTCCCCCCTCCCTCCTTTCCTTCCACTCCTTTCCTTGGGCATTTTATCACAGAAACTAGAAAACTACCCTAAGCAGATCAGCAAAACAGTGAAGGAGAATGGCAGATCCTGTGGTATTACCGACCCTTTTGGTGATGGTGAAACAAGGGTTCCAGCAGGTCATAGACCCGTGTGCTGGCATGCAGTAGGTACATGCAGAGCTTGCTTCAGAACTGGTGCCCTGACACTAAGCTTTTGTCTGGCCTCTAAGCCACACAGTGTCTAAGACTGCTCTGGGGACATCTAAAGTTGATGTTCTTGAAGAACAGGGTGGTGGCCTAAGATCATTAACACTTCTCAGCCTGGGAACCAGTCTAAGGAAATCATTGTGCCCTTTATGGTACCATGAGAGCAAACTTTTGTGTTATATGCTCAACAAATTGGAGAATAATGAAGAAATTAGAGCATAGCACTTTCATTTAATGTAATAGTGCTCCTGGGATATTGCCTATGTCCAAGCTCAGAAAAGGATTTATTAGGCAACAGGCACAAAAATACCTATCTGCACAAAGATACAATCAAAACCAGTGGAAAAAAAAAAAGAAAAAAAACCAAACAAACAAGCAAGCTGGAAGAGTATAAACAAGGTTTTCCACTTCAAGGATTTGTTGCACTATGAAGTTTCTGCTTGGCACACACAATAAGAATTTGAAAGGACCCCTGAACAGCGACTGCATTAATACTTCAGTAAGTGTGGCTCTGTGAGCTTGACGACAAGCAGCAAGGGGACTGTCCTAGTTGGCTGCAACAAAATAACAACCAAACCTCCCAGAGGATGGTGTCCAATTTGAAGGTGGTCAATGCAAATGCTTCAGAAAGGCTGTAAATTTTGGGGTAGGGTGGGGAGCCTTGGGGAGGCACTGTGTATAGCACTCAGTCACAAACATGAAAATGCCATGGACTCTCCACCATCTCAGATGACAGAGCATCCCCACCGTGATCAGCCAATTCAGTAAAAATGTATCCAGCAAGGCTGCTGTGTACAGTTGGTAGCACGCATGAAGTCCTGATCCCCAGCACTGCATAAAAAAGGTGTCCACGCCTGTAATCCCAGCCTTCGGGAGATGGAGGCAGGAGGATTAGAAGTTTAAGATCATAGTCAAGCAGGGGTGGCGCATGCCTTTAATTCCAGCACTTGGGAGGCAGAGGCGGGCGGATCTCTGTGAGTTGGAGGCCAGCCTGGTCTACAGGGTAAGTTCCAGGACAGCCAGGACTACACAGAGAAACCAGGTCTTGAAAAACCAAAACCAAAGGAAAAAAAAAAAGGCTCTGTAAAACTCTCTTTTAAAACAACAAAAAACAAAAAACAAAAAAGATCCAGCAAGCAGCCTGGCTCTGGATCAGTCCAGAAGGGGTGACTGACCATGAAGTGCTTCAGTTTAGAGATGATGTTGTAACTACCTCCAGCCTTTTCAGACATTCTAAAGTTAGAGCCTTAAGTGCAGACAGAGGCCCAGAGACCCACCCTGGACAATGGCTTCAGTTCCTGCAGACAAGTGCTGGCCTCTGTTCCTACCAGTGGTGCATGCTAGGATCCGCAGGAGCCCACTTTACTCTCTTGTGTCCCCCTTACAAGTGTGCTGCTGTCACACGGTCCTGGCTTACATGTAAAGTAATCCTTAACACCCATCGTAATCAATTCTGCCGTCCTATAGTACATAGGGACTTTTTCAAACACTCAGGTGTAGACAAGGGCAGAGCCACTCCCCATTCCACCCCTAAATATGGCCAAAGTGATACTTACTTCTGCTGAAGGAGTGGGAGACAAAGTCCTTGGAGACTAGAAGAACAAGAGAGAATTTAAAGTCAACACCTTGGTTAACTTCCTACCAGCTTTGATAGAGCTATAAGCATCACTCCAACACAGGCCAGCGTCTGCTGCTGGTTTAAGCGGACAATGTGGCTGATGGGAAACTCCAGCCGAGTCCCAGGAGATGCAGGAATTTTCAACCCAAGGACCATGGTGTTAATGGATATGTTGTGGAACTAGTTGCAACTATTTTCCTTACATGTTTACTTGTGTTTATGATATTTCTTCATGTTAGGACAGCCAAGGAAACAGGATTTTGTTAATATGGCTTTTAACTAATTCAGAACCACAGCAATTACAGTAAGAGAGTTTGGTCAGGGTGAAAAGACCCCTCACATCACACACCCTCCAGTGTCTATCATTTTGAGTTGATAGGCAGATGAAGCACTGTCACCCCAGGACCTTTGCACTGGCATCTCCTCTGCCACCAGCACAATTTAGACACCTGCAGAGCTCACTCAGCTACAGTGAAGTCTGGGCTCAAACTCACCTCACACCTCCTGTGATCCCCATTCAAGGTCACCTTCTCACCTCCTGTGGTCCCCGTTCATACTTTCCTTCACTGAACTAATAACTATAATCCCCTGTTCTTGCTCCCCTCACCTCCTGTGGTCCCTGTGGTTCACACTCACCCTCACCCTAGGGAGCAGAAGCTAGGCATGAACTTGCCAACGGTGGGCTCTGTGGCCCACCCACTCACCACCACTCACCACTCATATACCTTTGAAATGTGCTAATAATTACATCAAATTTTAAGTTCACTCTGTGTGTGTGTGTGTGTGTGTGTGTGTGTGTGTGTGTGTGCGCGCGCGCGCACCTGTGTGTAGGCTAGAGGTCAATGTCAAGTGTCTTCTATAATTGCTTTATATTTTCTGACAGTTCTCTCAGTGGACCTGCAGGCTCATCAATTCACACTTGCCAGGCAGCAGACCCCAGGAATCCTGTCTCCACCTCCCAGCACAGGATAACAGGCACATGCTGCCAAACTCAGCATTTTTATGTGGGGTCTGAGACTCAAACTCAGTCCTCAAGTTTTGTGACAAGCTCTTCACCAACTGAGCTACCTCTCCATCTTTAAAACAATGCATGAATTTACAAAATAGTGTAATAACTAATGTAATAGACAATAGGATAGATTGTAATGTTTATTCAGTAGCGAGATCCATGCACCCAAAGGGAGTTTATTAATGTATCTGATTTCTGTCCCAAATGGGTATCCTCTATGTACAAAGAAAGCCACAGGCCACCACTGCAGGTTAGCATATAACAGAGAGGATTGTGGGAACTGGTGGGATGCTGGACATCTTTGTCAGATGTCAGTATTGGTCTAATCTAAAGGCCTCATTCCTTATGGAAAACCTGCCAAGTTTGTTTTCCAAAGTTCTGAGTTTGGAAGTGTAACAGCCAGGTTTTAAATGACCCAAACTTCATTTCAAAGCTAAATTTCTGCTTGATATTTTGCTGCTCCAGAAGGAGCTATTGGGACAATACAACACAAAACAACACATCACCCCCAAGAGAGGCATGCAAGTGTGTACACAGCACACACGCACCCTTAACACTATTTAAAAAAAAAAAAAAGCAACAATTTCTTCTTGGGTGTACATTTTGAACTTGAGGAAATTGCTGACCACCGACTTGAAGGCCAGTCTTTATGTGATTTGTTCAGGAAGCTGCCCTGACCATGGGCTTCTGTGAGATTCTGAGATCCAATGGCAGCTTAGAGCCCAGGCCAAGCACTGGCTGCAGACGCAGTACAGCAAGTGAACCACCAGGTGGCACTATGTGAAAAAATGCATGTCCCTTCTGGCCGGACTGGAGACCTTAATGCAGGCCAAGAAAAAACCCACATTAGAAATAAGCAAATAAAAGGAATATTATAAAATTACAAATACATAAAATTATTATAAAACAGAAAATACTAATATATAATATATTAGTATAATGTATATATACATATATATATGTATATATATATAAAAAAACTGGGAACAAATTAAATCCAGTCACCACATTTTCCTGCCTTTTGGGGAGCGGTAGTGCTGAGACAGGATTTTACATGATCATCCTGCTCAGTGTCCCAAAGACTAGGCTAATACAAGTACCTCAGGCCTTTTGTTCATCTCATGGAAATCTAGAAGCACGCTGGGATGCTACAGACTACAGTCTGGTTTAACTTTGGCTGGAGGGCCGAGTTAAGTCCACTACTTGGTAATATCTCTCTGCATGGAGTCCAATCAGGCTACAGATGACTCCAATGTAAATAATAAATAAAATAGAGGGCGACATGTGTGCCATGCTGTGGGAGAGCACATGTCTGTTAGTCTGTTCGAACTGTAATAATAACAATAAAAATAAAGGGGAAAGTGAGAATAAATTAAGGGGCCAAAGGATCAGGGTGGGAGGTGGCAGTCGTGAACTCCCACCGCAGGAGGGCACACGGGACAGAGCCCTTTAGGTGGAGAGGCTCTGGCCCAGCAGAAGGACAGGCCTGCTTCCTGAGCAGTGATAAGCCTTAGAAGACAGCCACAGTAGTGGTCACTGCCAGGCTGGGCGTGTGCCAGTCTGGCCCTCTGCCCATTGCTCGTCACAGTTTCTTTAATCCACATAGACACCTATGAGGAGCTATCTACCATAATTCTGTTTTCCTTATGAGAAACTGGGATCACAATGGCTCTCACATGACAAAATCAAAACCAGCCTGTGGAGATACCTTAGGCTGAATTCCAGTTATTGATTCTAGGAACTCCAGCTATCATAGGGTCTCCCTCTCTATACTCCCTCTCCATTAAGATGTTGGAAACTGAATCTACTAAAATTTAAGGGTGTGATCTCACTTTTCATGATCCCTAGAAAAAATATACTTCCAGCTTATCCTAAGGCCAAGATACCCTAAGACCCTCCTTCCCTTAGCAGTACCCTTCCCCCAGCCCCCTTCCCTAGCCCCCCTTCCCCAGCTCCCCTCTCCATCTTGCTTCCCCACAACCACAGGTCCCACCCCAGCATATGGCTATGTTGTCCTACACCTAACTCACCCTTCACAGTTGTTTTAACATGCAATTGGCTAATTGCCTACCTCTCTGCACCCTCCTTTAGGACAAGGGTGTTGTGGGATATTTGTACACTGTATGAAGATATATTGCTGTGATTGGTTTAATAAGAGCTGAACGGTCAATAGCTAGGCAATGGGTATAGGTGAGACTTCTGGGCAGAGAGAGAGGAAGTAGGAGGTGTATCTAGAGGTGAGAGAGATGAGGAATGAGTTGGACACACAGAATGAGATGGAGGTAAAAGCCAAGTGGTAGATGTTAATAAAAGTATGGGTTAATTTAAGTTATAAGAGTTAGTTAAAAACAAGCCTAAGCTAAAGGCCAAGCTTTTATAATTAATAAGTCTCTGGTCATTATTTTGGAGCTGGCTGGCGGGACAGAGAAAGACTCGTTACACAAGGGTCACAGGCCATCTCTGAGTACCTCAAAGCACCAGTTACAGGATTCTTTAGGAGGTAGGTAAAGTCTGGCTTAGCTTAGTAGTTCTTACACAGAAAGTGAGTGAAAAGAGCGGATGGGTGGCCATGTTGTTTGCAGCCCTGGGAATCCATTACCTCTCCAAGGCTCTGTCTCTCCTGCTTGTCCTCATAGCCTGAAGTATAGAACGGCTCGTAGGTAATGAGGTCTGGACGCTCAATATCATAAATTGCCTTGACCTTGGGAATGGCTGCTAAATCCTTGTAATCCAGTATTTCATTGTCTACTTTTGCCTGTCAGAGTTAAGCAGAGAGAAACATTAATCCTCTATTTCAGCTTGTTGAAAAATTATCCTCTGTGCTCTTTATCCCTCATTTAAAATGTGACCCTTAAAACAAACCTACATGCCTTGCTGAGGGATGTCATACCCTTTAGGAAGTTGTCCCTTGATGCCTCTATTAATCACACTTAAAAATAAAAAATCATCAAAGGCTTAAGAAAGGGTAGAATTTAATGAATAGAGAAATATGTCAACCCTCACAAGAGTTTCCTAAGTTCATTATGGACGTGGGGTTGGGGGGAATCTCAAATAGATGGTCAATAAATCCTTCAAGATTGACAAATACAAGTAAATGCATACTGAATGAACTAAATATATAAATACCTTTGTGGCAGAATTTAAGAACACTTGAAGCAGCATTATAAAATGTGCAATTAATCTCCAAATATCTATACACACGTTAGGTACAACAATCTTTAAGCCTTATACCACGTGACTGCACTTTTGGGTCATTTTCAATGTGATGGTCATAGATTGAATTACTGGAGGAAGCCTGACTGAGAGAAGCTTGGATGACAAAGGGAAATCGGGATCTTCTAACAGGATCAGAGATCCCTACGGAGCAGCTTCCTTTCTTGGACTCTCTATTCTGCTATTCCAATCCTCCAAGTCACCTGCTCCCCAAATGTCCCTTCTGGAAGTGATACTTACATAGATGGTATGGCCTGGTGAGCCAGGGATGCTGGAGCCTGGTCTAGAATAAATACTTTCAGAGGAGGTCCTGGTGGGCTGCAAAATAAACAGCAAGTGGCTTGTCAGACTCCTGATCGTGCCCTTCGGCATCCAGACTGGCCCGGGCACCCGAGCTTCACGGAAAACTCAACCAGCTAAAAAAGGAGAGCCCTGTGAGTGTGGTGGAGGAGGGAAAGCATGCACTTGAAGGAAACGGCCTGAAAACTAGTGCCGTGGTGGCTTTCTTGGTCCTTCCTCTTCCTTGTCCCTTAAAGAACCTTAGGCTTGAACTTGGAGCCTATTCTGAAGCTGCCTGTTTCTGTCCAGTTCCATGGCGGGCCCAGCATCCCAGCTGCAGTCACCAGCTCTGCTCTTCAGAATCATGTACATCTTTGCCCCTCCACGGGCTTCCTGCTCTCACCTCTGCCTTCCTCAGATTCACTTGGCACTGAAGAGTTATTTCAAGAGAGACCTTTGAAGAACCTGGTTCCTTGTCACTGTGCTGCTTTTGCCAATAGGGCCAATTTAGTGTCAAATCAGAACTGCTGGGGCCTCAGGATCAGGTCCCTGACTTCTTCTGTGGCCTCACTCACAGAACAAGCCTTGTGTCCCTGCCTGAAGGTGTTTATCCCACCCGCTCCACTAACAGACCTGCTCTCACCACCATTTTCCTTGGTTGGCCCTTTTTCTTTCTTCAATTAACTTAAACTTGCCTCCTCAGAGGGCCCCCCACTTCTTCCTCAGTCCACAGATAGTTCCCTTGCTGTTGTCTCTCAGTTAACCCTAATTTTTCCTTCGTGAATCAATTCCCGATGAGATGCCAGTTGGTTTCCTTACATTGTGCCTGCCTCTCTAGTCAACATGCCCGGATCTCCCGTTATTAGAGGAACAGTACACAGAGGTATAAACACTTGAAGCAAAGAATGAGGTATCAACTATTTGTCAGCAAATACTCAGTGTATTACATGGGTTAAGCCTGCCCAGAGTCCCTGAGGTAAGGTGAGTGATGTGTGAAGATAGAGGAGGGCTGGGTATGGGGCAGGAGGAAGAGGGATGGACTAGGATCAGAGGCTTGGCATGTTCTGGAACATTCTATAAGGAAAGCAAAGTCCTCTTGAGAGTCCTCTTGCCTGTGTGGCTACTTCCTAGAGAGTAGAATTTGTAGAGCTAAAATAGGTACAGGCCCTTTTCCTTTCTGACACGTTGAGTGTCGCTATGCCGTAACTTTGAACAGGACGGAAAGCACCCAGAAGAACTTGTATACACAGGGTTCTGAGTAACTCATGTCTGAAGCAGGGACCACGGGGCCACCTGGCCAGCTCAGGGCAGCTGTGGTCAGTACACTATGAAAGGCAGGGGCCTGCTGGAGCCTAGGGGCTGCCGTTCTCTATGCTTCTGCAGTAGCTGGGTGGCAGCGGTGGGAGAAATCACAGTGTACCTCGGAGGAGGGGTGCCCGACTCATTACTCTGGGACTTCTCTCAAGCACCTGGCATGTTCCCATGCTTTCCTTTGGTTGTGTTTAGAGTAACAATTTTCCAACAACGAGTCCCAATGAGAAATATCCCACATCACCTAACACCACTCACAATATGTCCAGTTTCCAGACCCATTTCCTAGCCCAAATATAGATACGGTACAAGCAAAATGCAGGCCCCCTTTAAAAGAGAGTTGTCACCCCTTAAAAGGGTTGAACACAGTAATGCACATGTGGATGTGTGCATGTGTGGGTAATGCACACTTGCATATGTGCATATGGAGGCCAGTGNACAACCTCAGTCGTCAGGAATACCATCAGCCTCCTTTGAGACAGGCTCTCTCATTGGTCTGGAGTCCACAATTAGGCTCAACAGTGGCTGGTATTGGTGACCCACTCACTGTGACACAGGCTGAGGATGTCTCAGTCTTACCTGCACTAATCTACCCAACAACTCAGTGACACATGTCCCCACTTTACAGTTAAGGCAGAACTATGACTCCCAACCTACAGAGATAGGAAGGGAGACAGGATTTGGCCTTAGTCCCCCGAGGCACCAGGTCCATGGACAGAAGCCTGAGGTGCTTTTCTGTCCATATCATAAGGTCAGTGTGTTCATCTATTTCCCATCAGCCTAGTTAAGAGATGAAGGATGTGGAAGTAACAGAAACATCCCCACGTCAGGAGTAGAATAAAATGTGTGATAACTGAAAATAGTCTAAAAAACAAACAAAATGTCTTACTATGTAACCCAGGCTGGCCTCAAACTTGTAATTCATAGTTGAGCCTCCAGGGTGCTAGGATTCTAGTCATGAGCCTCCACACCTGTGCCCTGGATATATTCTTACTGTAACAACTCTACAAGAGCCCCACCTCAGTTCCCTAGGTGGATGCTGTAGGACAGGCAGGAAGGTGACACACCTTCAGTTGCTGTGCCCACAGCCTGTGCTTACTGACAAGCATCTGGGGCACACAGCACACTGGAGCTTAGGGGTGTCTCTGTCATTGCTCCATGGGTGGGTCAGGGGTACATTCTGTATTCTCAGTAACAAAACCCTACATAGGGAGCAGAGGTGAAGAGCAACCCAAGCACACACAGGGAAGGGCCCTCGAGCTCTCGTTAGGACAGAGATACTGCAGCAAGAAAGGTCTCCTGAGCCTGGCCCAGGGGCACAGGCCTGTCACCCCAGCTACCCTGTGGGTGAACACAGGAGGATCATAAGTTCAAGACCTACTTGGGTCACAGAGTGAGTTCAAGGCCAGCCTGGACAACTTAGTGAAACCCAGCCTCAAAAATAAAATTACAGATAAGGCTGGGCACGCGGCTCAGTGGAAGGTGCTTACCCGATACGCAGAGAACTCTGGGCTTAATCCCTAGGACCATGAGAAACAAAACAAGCAAGACCAAGGCAAGACTCCTGGCTGCGCTGGCCCACTTGAGCTGCTTCCTGTCCTCTCTCCCTGACAGGAGCTACAGCTCCCATAAGTAATGCAGAGAGTAAGTCTCTCTCAGAAGCCTTAATCTTGTGTATCTGCACCATGAATATTGTTGGGCTAAAGGCTTGGGGGGTTATTCAATATTTTGCACTTTTGTCAATCCCCCTCTGATGCCGTAGATGCTTTCCAGCTCTAAGGGACCGCTGATTTGTAGACGTTCACCAGAGTTCTTCCACCCATACCTGTTCTGATAACCAAACCATTTCCAAGTCAAAACAATTGGTCACCAAACCTCTGGGACTCAAAGACAGACTTCTTTGACACCTGACCCTTGAGACTCCTGTTATTTGGGAGTATTCTAGACATGTTGGACCTTCAGAACATCTCCTACTGAATTCATCATTTGCCATTGTGACCTCTGCTCTGTTCTGTCCACCTCCCCTTGCTGTGAAATCTACATCCACACTTCTACAGATGAGCTGCATCTTTGCTTGTCCATTTCCATGTAAACCCTCCTTTGCCTTCCTATCTACATTGGACACAATATAGCTATGTGTAGTATAACACACTAAAGTTAAAGTCTGGCTTTTGGAATCAAATCAATCTCTCTCTCTCTCTCTCTCTCTCTCTCTCTCTCTCTCTCTCTCTCTCTCTCTGGATTTTCTGAGACAGGGTTTCTCTGTGTAGTCCTAACTGTCCTGGAACTCCCTCTGTAGACCAGACTGGCCTTGAACTTGTGACCCTCCTACCTCAGCTTTCTGAATAGCTGAGATTACAGTTTGTGTCACTGTCTAGCTCCAGAATTTTACATTCAATTAGAAACATCTAGGATTATATAAATCAACATCTTATTATTAAAAAAAACTCCTATTTTTCCGGTTTTTTTTTCCCCAATGGACACAAGACTTGCTACTGTTATTAAGACAACTCCTGAAAGCCCAGGTTCTCCAGAAGCAGCACAAAACCTCTCCAAATCAAAATTTCCTTCAACATCAAAGCCCTCATTTCCTGAGTGTAGTGTCTCTTCCCAAGCCAACGGCTGTTCCTTTTTAATTGTCAACCTCCAGCGCTCCCTCACTGGACAGCAACACAATTCTACAGATGACCCACATCTTGTATTCCTACCTGCAGTTATTTAACCTAAATTACCCACTTCAACTCATTCCAGTACCCAGGGTCCCCTGGGTGACCTGGTATGAACCAGATTCAGTAACTCACTGGTCAGCAGCCTGTGTTTCTGGTGTGCCCTCAGAGAGTTTGGATGGAAAAAGAAACAACCCACTGTCTTGTCTATATTATACCTATGAATATATATATGATTCAAATACCACCCCCGAAGAATGCCCACTTACCTTTTACACGGAAGAGGAAACAGCAAGGCTTAGGAGCTGCTGAAAGCAGCTACCACTTACTTACTTTCCTTTAAAACACTTCGTCTCCTCACAAAAGAAAACCAACAACTTCAAAGTAGAGTCAGAAAAATGAAGCTGTTTCTTCTGATGCTATCTTAGGTAACAATGAAAGTGGGCTGGGGGTAGGAAGGAGGCCCAAGGTAGATAAAGAACTATGTATGGCCTTGGTCTCTCAAAGTGTTTTGCCAAGATTAGGTGAATAGGTTAATCTTTATTTTGACAAGAGGAAGAAGGAGCCTCCCTTCTCTAGGACCCTAGTGGACAGAGCTGTCCTCACACAGCCTTCCATAAAGGGTCCTTGGCTCAGCTTTTGTTTCCTCAGCATCCTTTCCCACACTCACTTTTGATCTCAGAAAGTGCTGTTGGCTTGTCTGGTTTTT
>LZPO01066274.1:205217-269209 GCA_001675575.1 Neotoma lepida
AGGGAGGTCCTTGGGAGCTGAATTATAGGCAGTTATGACCCACTTAAGATGGGTGCTAGGAACTAAACTCAGGTCCTCAGGAAGAGCAGCAAATGCTGTCAACCACCAAAGCCATCACTCCAGCCCCCTAAGTTGACTCTAAAGCCCCCAATTCTGGAGTTCATACAGCTGAGAAGTTATTGCCAGTCTCCCACTAGCTTTGCTTTCTCACACAGCACCTTTCACCTATGGGTAAAGACAACAACTGTTGCCTATGTTTCTTGTCAGATACTTAGAGAGATACTAACTCTTTATCTTGGCTTGTTCAGGCATCTGATGGGTGACCCTTTCAGGTCAGGAACAAAAAATACACTATGCCTAGATCATGGTAATGCCTACCTTTTCTGAACACGTCTTTGATGAAGAGCTGTGAGGACTAATTGTGTCTACAGATGACTAATAACACCCCCTACACACACACACACACACACACACACACGTTCTATAAGTCCCACCCATATCCCCAAACCAGGTCTCTGCTTTACCCTAGAGCATCCTGGGGATAAAATCTGTGTGACAAAATTCAGTGTCTCTGTGACTGACACAATGCAGTGAGTGTGAGTGACACAGGCCTGGCTCTGTGAAGACTTATACTCAGGGCCTGGGCTCAGTCTGTGAACACAAGTGGGAGCCTAAAATGATCTTCGGTTTCTTTATCTCTCACTCCATCATCTTAACTCCCCACATATTGGGGGAAGGTTCTGAGTTCAGGTCATTGGCACATCCCATAGCTCAGTACCTGCCTCAGATGAGGAACCTGTAGTGAGGCCTCCTGACCCTGCAGTGTGTCTCAGTCCTGAGANTCCACATCCGTGTGAGAAGGAAACATGGGTCTGTTTACTTCCAGTGGCAAGCTTCCTCAGGCTGACAGTTTCTGAGGGGATGTGAAGATTCGCTTTTGCATCAGGTCCTTTGGGGTTCATANGCTACTGAAGCCAGAGGCAGTGTTAGCCTGTGGGGCTTTCAATAGCAGCAGAAATTCAATGTCTGGGCCTCATGAATAAGAATTTATAAGCCTTCTTCCTTTCCAACTCCTGTAACCCACAGACCCACTTCCTCTGCATCCTTCAAAGTGTCTGACTGCTTCTTCAGCAGAACACCTGCCCACAATGGGACTAGACAGGTCCTTCTGAAGAAATACACAGCCCAGATTTGGAGACACACCAAGAGATGGGAGTTCTGGAACAATCGCTCAAAGCACAATGCTTCTGGTGTAGAGAACGTTAAAATCAAAGGCCTTGGAAGTAGTCTCACCGACCTTCCCTACCCTCCCATCCTACCCACCCTGTTCTTCCTCTCNCAGAGTCTTTCTTCTCTTGGCCAAAGCCGCCATAAAAGCTTGAGCTATTGCTCTGGCCTCCCCTCTCTGTCTGTGGGAGCTGGCCATAAAGACATTCTAGGAGTAATCACCCTGGGGTCAGAGGTGTCCCGCCCTACATCAGGAGGAAAGGCTGCTCAGAGCCCAGAGCCCAGAGCCCAGAAGNGTCTAGGAAGCCAGGTCTTCCCGGGCTCCTTTCATTAGAAGATGTGTTTGCCCCGTCACACCATACATAGCTGTTTATTCTCCACCACAACAAAGCATAAAGATGGATGTAACATGAATCTTAAAAGGTCTTATTAATACAAAACCCAGAGCCAGGTATTGGGGTGAATGCTGGAAGATCAGAGAAACAGAACAAGCCACAGCCAACCTCCTCACCTTGCCAACTCCTCAGCTGATCTTGTTTCCTCAGACTGCAGGCTTCTGAGTCCTCACCCAAATGAATCTCAGCTGAACTGCTGCTCAAACGGTCAAAGCTTAAAAAAACCTCTAGTTCCTGGTCCTCACGCCTTATATACCTTTCTGCTTCCTGCCATCACTTCCTGGGATTAAAGGCGTGTGTCCTTCCCAAGCAAAGACATGGGATCTCAAGTGTTGGGATTAAAGGTGTGTGTGCCACCATTTTCTGGCCTCTATGTCTATCTAGTGGCTGTTTTGTTCTCTGACCCCAGATAAGTTTATTAGAATGTACAATATATCAACATCATTTCCTCTTTTTTGTCTAAAATAAAAAATGAAGGCTATAATTAAAGAAGGAAAATTATATACAATAAGTATATACAATATATACAGTCAAGAATTACATTAACAATGTCTAGTCCATTAACATTTGACAGATTCAGACAAAAAANTTTATTACTTAGGGCATTCATTTTAAAATAGTCTGTGTCATATAAAACTTTAACTAAATAAATTTGTTGTGGATTTTGTTATGGGAGTATTGGCTGGGACTCTTATAATAAGCAACCAAGATTTCACTCACGCCTTTTTTCAGCCCCATGTACAGACATCCAAGTTTCTTTCAGGCCAAGNTCCTGGGTGGTCTCTCCTAGGGTCACTGACTGCTGAGTGCAACTGTGCTACACCCTAAGGGCAAATGATCTAAAATATTAAAGTTCTCTGCACTTGCAGACCTGAGGTCTAGTGAGTGGGGGTGAATTTTACTAAGGAAGAAATGTTTTGTGGAGCACATGTGACGTATGACACACTGGTACCTNCAGATGGAGGTAAATACATTTATATTCCAGTCAAAAGCAAAACTCTGATGGTAATACCATGGCCTAGTCCAAGCCCTATGGCTAAGAATGGATTCCAGCAAACCAANGCAGCCCAGCTCCCTGTCCTAGCTTCGGTGGAGCAGCATGTGCTATCTTGACTGGTCAGCTGCTTACGGAAATCACAACCACACCTTGATCCTTTGAGAAACACCATAAAATGTGGCAAACACAGCTTCTAAGAGACAGCTATTTCACAAGACTGAATATACAGCTAGGAAATTTACAGCTACTGCTGGGGCATGGGGCTGTCCAAAACCGGTAAAATATAACAAGGCCAGACACTGTTTCAGATGTTTGGACCTGTATTTGTAATTTGTAAATCTTTGGGAGTAAACAAACAGTATCATGTGCTAAAGGTAGAAGAAACAAATTAATGGACAAAAAATTTCCAGCCACTGACTTCCTTGTTACTGGTGAAGTAGAGAAAAGGCTATGAATAGTAGTTTCTTGACCAAAACCATAAGGGTCAATTCCCCTCAAAAAACTGGAGCTTGAGATCTCCTGAGATAGGGGTAGGGAATCTGGGGGTATGGGAATGAAAACATTCATTTGCAAGTTCCAGAAGTAAGAAACAACCAACTGCCTAAAACCAGACAAACAAATGAAAGCCTCAGGTTTGCCTAGACACACCCAACGCCCACATATCAAAACACCTTTATCTGCAAAATGAATAAGCTGTGGGCGATCCTTCGCTTTGGAGACTCGGTCACGGTGCGAGTTTCTTTTCCTTTTTAAATAGTAGTTCCCAGGATGCACTGAAGATATATATGCCTGACTTCTAGACAATCACAACACTGACAAAATACCAGAGGGCCTTTGAGGGGAAAGGAGGAGACACACACACACACACACACACACACACACACCTGCAAATAAAGGACAGACAAACCCAAACCAAACTGATCAGGCTAAAATGTCTATCCAGTTACTTTCCTTGGACTCTGCAGAACTCCCTCAGGCGCCGGGCACCTCTCCCATCCCTCCCATCCTGACATGCAGCAAGNAAGCCTCAGAGGATTCTCCAGAGCAGAGATTCTCAACCAGGTNCCTGAGCCCCACTGGGAGCCTCTGGCAATGTCTGGAGGCATGTGAGGTTGTGGCTGGGGAGGGAGGTACTCTTGTCACCTGGCAAGTACAGACCAAACCTGATGTTAAACATTCCTCAGGACAGTCCTCAGCCACAGAGAATGACTCCATCCAAAATGTCAGCAGTGCAAAGGCTGAAAACCCCTGGTCTGAAGGGCTCTGCAGACTGGAAGCAGATTACCAGACCCAGTGGCTCTGATTGCTATGTCCTTTCTGATAAGCTACAGCTAGCTGGAGGGGAAAGCCCTCTGTGGCCCTGGTGCCACATTCCCTGTGGCTGTTAGATGAATCACTGACCCTAAACTCACTGACCCACGAAAATGCCTAAGCAACCCATTTAAAACATCTGCTCACAACTCCCATTCACAGCTCTAAAAGAGGCCCCACACAAAAGCCTTCTCAGAAGTAATTCATGCCTANGAGCCTGGCAAAATCAGCTCCTCAAAGCACCTCGAGACCCAACCGGCCTTTTGATCCATTACAGAATGGCAACAATTATATTTTAATTAGTTATTTTTCATTTGCTTGTCAGAACCTGTCTGGGTAATCTAAACAACTTCATATCCTCTTAACATTCCTCTGCAGCCTCGGAACGGCTCAGATTTCTTCCAAGTCTCGACCCTGAATCTGCTCCCNGGAGCTCTCACCCACTTCTATCACAGTTAGGATAACACTCTCATCTGTTTCCTCTTCAGAGCCAGCACAGCACACTTTAAAGCATTTCCCTCCCCACACAAAATATAATAAACTTTTGAATACAACTGCACCAGCAGCTAGGTTTTAAGGAAAACTATTTTTATTATGAAGACCTGACTCCTCTCACTGCGCACCCAAAGGTAGNGAGAGGTCACACCCAAGGGATCTTTCAAAATGTAGCTGAAACAAACATCTTGATCTTCATGTACAGTCAAGGGGGACTTATTAAAGAAAAGCATTCACATATTACAGTAGCGAGTACAGTAGGGTTCCATGTCACCTTCACTGCCAAATACCCTCAACCTTGAGTGAAGTTCTCTCTTTTTCTCAAAAGCAAATTCCTCAAGGCTCTGCAACCCAAAAGTACACACACACACACACACACACACACACACACACATTAAAAAAAATTCTTGGGAGTAATTGCACCCAAACACAGCTCCTGTTTTTAAGTCACCACCCTCTGCTGCACTCTGGCAGGACCTGTCTTGTCTCTTTAGATCTCTAACTATGAGAGATGGTCCATGGTTCAACTGTGTAGCATCAGAAAAAAAACAAGAAATAAAATGCATTTCAGGATAATAGAAGCCTCTGTTGCTACCATGCAACCCACAATATGTGGAGGTTCCCAGTGGCTCCCAAGCTTGCCCAGGAAACCAGAGATTTAACAACTGCCCCCCAAGGCAAAGGACACCTTTGCAATGCCTGCTTTACCTTGTGCCAGGGTTCCTATGGGTTTGATCCTGTTCCTCAGATCTCCTGGGCAGAACTTCTCTGGGCTGTCAGCTCAGAACACTCTGGAAATGCCAGACCTCAGCCAGGTAGACTGAGGCCCCTGCCTGGCTGGTTGGCTTACACTCCAAGCTTCACTGAGAAGCTAGGCTGCAGCCANGCGCATCTCTCCAGAGACTCACACAGGAAACTAGAGCAGTTGTGGCAGGCTCCTCCGTCTGCTCAACGCCTCCTCTCCTTGCTTCACTGACTAAACACACCACGATGGGCCAGTCCATGTTCCAGAAAAGGAGGGGGTGGACATTCTTTCTTTTGTTAAATGCAGGTGAGGGAAAGCACCATTTCTTCACAGCCGCTCACAATTAACTACGTTGTAAATCTGACAGTCATGGTCCCCCAGGCTGGCCTTGAAATGAGACTCCTGCTTTTAATTGTCTTTTTTTAGATTTGGGAAGAGGGAAAGGTGTGTGTCGAGCACAGCTTGCAAACAGCTTTCTCGTCCAAGTCGCTGCTTTGGAGACACATGTTATGAAGCTCTGTGCAAAAGTGAAATAAAACNGAGTTCAACTTTGGACGTGCATTCCCAACTTCAAACTCAGTGGCGCTGTTGGATGGAACCACTGTCTACGGAGGACTTATTTGTTAGCCTGGCTCGAACCACACATGTTTACACAATTGATGCTGTGTTTACAACTTTCGTTTTACATTTATTTATCGTGTGTAGAAGGGTGTCAGGGTGCAAGTGGAGGTCAGAGGACAAGTTGTAGGACTCAGTTCTCCCCTTTCCACCACCATCAGGCTTGGCAGCAAGTACTTTTACCTGCTGAGCCCTATACCTGTCTCTTATACACATCTAGATGTGTATAAGAGACAGGTGTGTGTGTGTTGGGGGGTGCTAAATGACTGCTATGCTCTGGGCAGTTTATGTATATTATCTCATTTTCAACTAAAGCGTTCTTCATAAATCTCAGATGAACCTGTAATGGAAAGTGAGGTCATGGGCTCACATGAACAAGCAGCTAACCAGAAGCAGAAGAGTCTACTAGGATGAGGCAGCTCCCTTTGAAGGACCCTTCCTTAGGATGGAGGCAAGATTCTGCATTAACTATGGTCATTTTCAACAATACTAAGATGATTTAGGGAAAATCATAGAGATTACTGGGTCATAATGACAAGCATATCAAAAGACCCTTTTCTATACCTATGGGATCTCTCTAAGCTGGTTGGAAACAGTCCCAACCACTGCTGAAGAAATCTAAAAGTTTCGGCAACAAAGCTGAGCTTCTGAAATGAAGATAAAACTATTGGTTGCACATTCTAATAATTACAGGTGTGTTCACTAAAGCACGAGTGTGTTTTTCTTTTACAAAGTCAAACCCTTCCATTATAGGGACATCTGTGGGCATCTTACCCATCATTACAGCAGCACTCCCCCAGGCCTCTGCCCGAACCCTGTCACCAGGCTCTCTGGGGTGGGAGTCTAAGAACTGATAGAGGGCTGGAGAGATGGCTCAGATGCCGCTCTCCCAGAGGACTCCAGCTTGGATTCCAGCACCGGTGTCAGTGGCTCACAACCACCTGAAACTCCAAGGTCCCCTTCTAGCCCCACAGGCACCAGTACAACACATACATACACACACACACACACACACACACACACATACACACACACACACACATTTGTGGTGGTGACAGCACTTAACATGAGATTGACCCTCTGCACTGTTGGTGCACACATGCCATTGTTGATAAGGGACATGACCCACACACTGCATTGGAAATCATAATTTACATATGACATCCAGGTGACTCTCACACACCATGGATTGGAGATGATTCTTTTAGCCTCTATAGTCCTAGCACCTCTAGTTTGGGACACTAAAAGCAGCCAAAGGCTTGTCACAAGAGTGGAGGAACATGCCCTTTCTTTTCTGGGCCCCAGTCATATGGCAGTAAGCAACTTTGGCATTGGAATTGGGCTCACTCCCCATCAATCTTCAACCTTTCTACCTCACCTAAATGTGTATTATCTGTTTCTTATCCAGATTTTACTCATTTAACCACGATTTTGGGTTGGGTTTACTGAGAAAAAAATCCAAATTTGTGAGTTTCCTTATGAAAAGGATAAAAAAGTCACTGCCATCTGGAGTTTGGAGACTCAAGTAACATCCAGGGGTGGGCAGGCCTTGATGAGTCGCTACAAACTGCCTTTCCAACAGGCAGGCCCCTGTTCTTGTCAGTGGACATGATTTGGAGAAAGCAAATGAGGAGAACCCCGTCAAAGGNGGAGCCTCCAGGAAAGGTGACAGAAAAGTTTAGAAACTTGGCTGTGATGATGGCTCCTAATTTCTTAAAGGCACCAAAGATCACCGAATCATTCTTGACACCGGTGAACTTTACAATGCATAGATAGAAGGAGTATCAATCACTGAGTAGTTGGCTAAACCCTGCTCCAAGGAGACTCCTTGCTAAAGCCAAGGTTGAAGGAACTAGAAGCAAAGGAGTTGAGTGACCTCTTCATTGTCACCCTCGATATTCGTCACGGTCACCATGAATACAGGCCTGTCAGGTCGGTGCACCAGCATTATGGAGGACAGACCTGTAGGGCAGCAAGAAGTCTGCAGAAGCTGATGCTTAAACGGATTAGACTCAGGTGGAGTGGGGAGAGGGACACTAACAGGCAGGAAAGCCACTGAAGAGCCATTTGTTTTACATGCAGGAAGCTGAGAAAGCTGGGGGCATGTGATCTTTCATGGTTTTGGTTGAAGTCCACGGGGAAATTCATAATGTGAAAACGAACCATTCATTATCACACTGCTCGCTGCTAGGTGCTGGTGAAGACTAAGAGAAAACACTCTTTGGAACGAGAAACTGAGCTCATGGGCATAAATGCATGTGGAATCTAAAGTGAAGGGTTTAAGGGATTTTCATTTCCAAGCATCATCCTGGCTGGTCACCGAATTTAAAACAGTTACTTATGCATGTGTATTTGCCTGCGTGCGTCTATGTGCACCAAGTACACGGAGGAGCCCCAAAAGAGGGTGTTGGTCCCTTGGAACTGGAGCAACAGGCAGTTGTGAGTCACCATGTGGGTGCCGGGAAGAGAACCTGAGTCCTATGGAAGAGCAGCCAGTGCTCTTAACTGCTGAATCTTCATTTCGACTTCTTCTTCGTCTTCTTCCTCTTTATAATTTATCTAACTTTTATTTTATGTGCATTGATATGAAGGTGTCAGATCCACTGGAACTGGAATTACAGACAGTTGTGAGCCGCCATGTGGGTGCTGGGAATTGAACACAGGTCCTCTGGAAAAGCCTCCAGTGAGCGCTCTTAACTGCTGAGCCAGCTCTCCAACCCTTCCTTCCAACTTCTTAATGGTGCATTGTAAATCATCACATATAACTACCTCAGGAGTAAATAGAGAGGGGTAGGAGAAGGAGCCAGGCTCCTTCTGGCACACAGGTTTATTAAACTTATTGGCCTTTACAGAATTTGTTCCTTCCTTTGTACGTGCAAGAAATGAAAACAATCCATCAACAAACAACAAGAACATTCCTTGAGGCTCAGTATGCCAGATACTGTCTCACACAGCTCACTCCTTATCTGATTTATATCTATCAGGAGTAATTCTTATCCCCACTTTATAGCTGAGGGTACTGAGGCAGAGCCTAAGCGATCAGCTCCAAGTGCAGCCAAAGGGATGGACTCTGATGTGTGTGTCACACAACCTCCCTCCTCCTCCTGCCTCACTGCTGAGTGACACCAAGTCCCCAGATTCTAGATTCTACTTCTGTTTCCAAGATGCATACAGCCTTGCATTTGGTCACAATGTGGGTCAAGACCCCTTTGGGGGTCAAATGACCCTTTCACAGTGGTCGCCTAAGACCATTGGAAAACACAGATATGTACATTATGATTCAAAACAGTAGCAAAATTACAGTTTTGAAGTAGCAATGAAAATAATTTTGTGGTTGAGGGTCACCACAACCGGAGGAACTGTGTTAAAGGGTCGCAGCATTAGGAAGGTTGAGAACTTCTGTACTGGGTTACAGAGCTTATGAACAGTTTGTAAGCGGGCTCCAAAGTCTGTTTTTAGGGGGAGGAATCCTTGCACCTGTTCATTCCTGCTGGGCTTGATGGGCTAAGGCACCAACCTCTTTCCTCCTGGCTAGCTGGCGGCCCAGGACCAGGTTCATCTGCTAGATTGGCACAACAAAAGGCAGGAAGCCAGGGCATGCAGGAAGCCAGCAACTCAGGTGTAACACAGAGTGGGAAGAGCCTGCTTCTAGTGTAAGAGAGACTAGAGAGGAGGCCAGGATTACCGCCTGGTCCAGGGGACCAAACGCTCCCACACCTCCTGCAGCCCTTGTCACCACTCCCTCACCCAGGGGAACCCTCCTGGTGAGCTTTGGATGGTGCGATCTTCACAAATTAGACACACTTGTGCAAAGAGGTGAAGTGGACAAACACACAAGGCCAAGGTGGCACAGACGTCACCGGGTAGGTCAACCTGAGGAGACATCTTTTGTGTCACGAGGTCTTAAGAAGGGGAGGGGACTGAGCAGACAAAATGCCCAGCAGAGGAGGCAGGCTGGTAGTGACCAGGTGTGGATGTGCCACCCTTGACTTGCTTGGCAGATCCAAGTAATTCATGGGGATACTGTTTCCAAAAGAGAATGGTTCCCACTGAACCTCAAAATTCAGCTCACCTTATTAAATCCAAATAGTGTTAGTCTCTGTCTTAGTTAGGGTTCCTGTTGCTATGAAGAGACACCATGACCACGGCAATTCTTATAAAGGAAAAACATTCAACTGGGGTGGCTTACATTTTCAGAGGTTTAGTCCATTATCATCATGGTGCTGGGGAAGTAGCTAAGTGTCCTACATCTTGACTTGCAGGCAACAAGAAGTGGTCTGAGACACTATGTGTGGCTTGAGCATATACAAGACCTCAAAACCCACCTCCACAGTGACACACTTCCTCCAACAAATGACACACCTGCTCCAACAAAGCCACATCTCCTAATAATGCCACTCCCTTTGGGGGCCATTTTCTTTCAAACCACCACAGTCTCTAATGAAAACATGTGTGTATTTAATTTTTATTTTGTGTCTATGGGTGTTTTGTCTGCATGTATATCTGTGAACCACTATCTTAGGGTTTCTATTGCTGTGAAGAGATACCATGACCACAGCAATTTTTATAAAGGAAAACATTTAATTGAGGGCTTGCTTACAGTTTCAGAGGTTTAGTCCATTATCATCATGGTAGGAAGCATGGCTGCATGCAGGCAGACATAGTCCTGGATAAAGAGCTGAGGGTTCTATGTCTTGATCCACAGACAACAGGAAGTGAACTGTATACCATACTGAGCATTGCTTGAGCAAAGGAGACCTCAAAGCCCACTCCCAGTGACACACTTCCTCCAACAAGACCACACTTACTCTAACAAAGCCACACCTCCTAATAGTGCCACTCCCTTTGGGGANCATTTCTTTCAAACCACCACAACCACATATATGCAATGCCTGCAGAGGCCAGAAGAGGGCATCATATCTCGCTGGCATTGGAGTTACAGACACTTCTGAACACTGTGACGGGTGCTGCGGATTTTACCCGGGTCCTCTAGAGAAGCAGCCAGTGCTCTTAACCACAGAGCCATCTCGCTAGTCTTCCCTCCCTCCCCATTTTGAGAAAGTCTTCTCTGTAGCCCTGGTTTCTGGAACTCTGTATGTAGACCAGGTGGGTGTTGTAGAATATTATTTCAAGGGGTGTTACTTTTGTTTATGTTGCATTTGTTTAACTCTGTGAAGCTGTGTTACTGTGCTTGTCTAGAATACCTGGTGGTCTAATAAAGAACTAAATGGCCGATAGTGAGGCAGGAGAAAGGATAGGCAGGGCTGACAGGCAGAGAGAATATATAGAAGGAGAAATCTGGGAGGAAGAGAAGCAGCCAGAGAAGGAGGAGGACATCAGGGGCCAGCCACTCAGCTACACAGCAAGCCACTGGGTAAGAGTAAGATTTACAGAAGAGAACAGGAAAAGCCCAGAGGCAAAAGGGAGATGGGATAATTAAAGTTAAGGAAAGCTGGCTAGAAACTAAGCCAAGCTAAGGCCAGGCATTCGTAATTAAGAATAAGCCTCTGTGTGTGATTTATTTGGGAGCTGGGTGGCAGGCCCCCCAAAAAGAGTAAAACAAATAACAATAAGTTGGCCTTGAACTCAGAGATCTGCTTGCCTCTCTATCCCAAGTGCTAGGATTAAAAGTGTGCATCAACAGGCTGGCATGGAAAATATTTTTAAATAACAATTCTTAAGCTTATCTTAAGTCAGATAAGAAAATAGCGCATTGTTTATAATAATGTGGCTTAAACTAAACAGTAAACTCAAATCATATGTTTAAAATCAAAGAAAGGTAAGGAAAATGTCCAATTGACTTAACCCTCTGAAGTTAAAAATCACTCTCAAAAACAAAACATCTTTTCAACTCAAGATAAATACAAAATTCTTTTCAAACTGTCATTTCCTGATAAGGAAGCTCCTCCATTTGTTCTGACAGGAAATGGGGTGATTTTTCCATAAATATCAAATCTTTACTGCTGTGAACAGTCTTTGGTTCCCCTGGCAACACATTTCCGCCAGTGTCAATGCCAGAGAGTAAGTAAGTGGCTTGGGGTGGGGGTGGAGGCCAGACACATTTTCTTCAAGCTGTTTATCATGTTAAGTGACATGCTCTAAGTGGGGCAATTCCCACTGCTAAGAATGGAAGGGGCGAAGTTATTCTTTGCAAATAGTGTCATGACAGACACATCACAGACCCTGTGTTGAATTTAAACTCAAGGTCACTTTCCATTCAAGACTTGACATCAGTCAACTCATCCTCTAGGATCAAGGGCCCAGTGGCAACTGGTGGTAGCCAGTGGCTCCAGAGAGAACCGAAGTTTAGCTTCCCACAGTGAGAAAGAACCCAGCACTGATCAATCAACAGCAAGTTCAAGCCAGCCTGGGCTACAAACAGATGACAACAGCAAACATGATATCAATTGGACCCCTCATTTCTGTGCCTTTCTGCTCTCAGGCCTACCCAGTTAACCTGTGAGAGAATGGTGGCGGGGAGAAAGATAGAGCACAGGCAGGTAAGACGCCTACTGATCCTGCCAGGGCGTGTCTGTGTGGTATATTGTATGTGTGGTGTGTGTGTGTGTGTGTGTGTGTGTATGTGTGTGTGATGTGGTGCATGTGTGTTTATATGATGTGTGTGTGTGTGCATATGTGTGTGTGTGCATGTGTGTATGTGTGTGTGATGTGGTGCATGTGTGTTTATATGATGTGTGTGTGTGTATATCTAAGTGTGAGTTTCTTTTTGTCCTTTTAAAATTTCAGAGTCATTTATAGACACAGAATAACAGTATCCCAACCGTCATCTTATGTCTTTGCAAAGGGAGCAGATATGTTTGTTTATATACATGTATATGTATACATTCAAGTCGAAATGCAAATTAGGTATCATAAAATTCACATTGTTAAAAAGCACACCAGCATTTTGTAATATATTGACAAAATTGTGCAACTATCACCTTTTCTAACTCTGGGATGTTTTCAGCACTCCTCTTCTCCTCCCCAAACCAAAAAGCCCATCACCAGGCACTGCCCACTTCCTTCTCCTCCCAGTCCCTGGAAACCATGAAATTACTTTCTGTCTCTGTGCATTTGCCTATTCTACATAGTTCACACAAACAGAATCATATGACCCATGATCTTTTGTGACTTGCTTCTTTCCTTAGTTTTGAATGTTTTCAAGTTTTATCCATAGTGTAACATCAATCAGTATTTCATTCTTTTACATGGCCAGGTAATATTCTTTATGTGGGTATGCTGCTATTTGCTTAACCCATTTACAATGAAACCATTTCAAGACAGTTGTGGTAGAATAGTAGCATCCTATAGTCCTGCCTGTTCCTAAAACTGAGGTAGACACACTGCTTGAGCCCATCAATTCAAGGGCATCATAGCAACATAGCAAGACCCCATCTCCAAAGGAGAATGAAAAATAAGAGGCCATTTTTCNAGTTCTAGCCATCCATCAATAGTCTGGAATGAGGGAACATGCCCAATGTCCCTGTTTTCATCTTGTCTCATGAGATCTTCCAGAATATCTATGAATCTGGGAAGAATCCCAGGCTAGAGCTCTGTGAAGAAAATGAGCCCTCGGGCTGGAGATGGCATTATTTATCTGCAATATTCTCTGATGGCCACGCCGAGTGTCCTGGTAGCCTACAGCTGACTAAGTTGAAACACCCTAAGGTCTGGGTCCACAGAAACACAACAGACCATGAGCAAGGTCTTCTGGGGCACCGCACACTGGTAAAAACAGTAAAGCGCTGAAGTAGCAAACGTTTGTCTCCAGCACAGGTGTAATGGGACGACTAACGAGATGGGCCGCCTCTCCACCAGGAGCAGTAAATTTAGGTTCTTCAGCAAGCTATACTTCAAGGCCAATTATTAAACTGTGGATGGCTGTGCATACATGTGCACACGCTGCCACGTGTCCCCATCTTCTGAGAATCAAGAGACCTGCTTTCTAATTTCAGTCTGTTGTTAATTAGTTCCAGATTCCCAGCACGAGGCAGCTTCTTCTATAAATGGGGGTCAGTAGTGATGGCCTTGATCACTGTACAGGCCCACTGTGACAATTAAATATTTATGAGATCACTTGCAAATGTTAAAAAATACTATACAAAGTCAGGACGCTGTGGTGGCTCCCTGTCCCCTGGGCCACAGAACGTCAACAGAGGGACTTGATCCTTTTCCCTTCCCCAATTCTCAAAAATATTTGTGCCCCTAAAAAGTTAAAAAAAAGCCCAAATTGGTCTGAAGACAGAACAGGCAGGACAGACAGGATGTCGTTCCTGTGCTGACACACAGAACAAGAAAGAAAGAGCTTGGCACGTCACACTGTTTTCTGCAAAGCATGTCTTTGAAGGTGACAACCAGACTTGTTGTGTAAATGCCATAGGATAACCTATGTTTCTCTCCCCAGGTGACAGGCTAGTCCAAAACAAGACCCAACTCATGGAGTGACAAAACCTGCCTAAAATACCCACAACCAAAAAGGATGGGACAAGTTTCTAATGTGACTCAAGCATATACCCCCACTCCTTTGCAAAAAAGCAGTTTTTTTTTTTAATCAGTTAAAAAGCCAGATAAAACAAAACCATTGGTTTTTAATCCTTTGGAGAATCCGGGGAAAGGATTTGACTGAATCCTGTTATGACTCCATTGCCCACATGCCAGGAATTGAGCAGGAGGGGTTTAAAAGCAAGCCTAAAGTCCATCCAAATTAACCCAGCAAGACAGGACAGCACTACAGGTTTACACGGAGAGGCGGGGGCCTCTAATGGAGTCTCAACTAGGGCCGGGTTCTTCAGGAGCTGTTCCAGATAGTAGCACACGGTCCCCAACAGCACCCCAAGAAAACAGGCATCACCACACATTCTGGAAAGACCAGAATCAACCAGCAGGTGTTGACTGAAGAGGGAGGGCCAGGAAAGGGAAGCCTGTGTGACCTAAGCAAGGACAGCAGAGACTGTTTCCCGCCCCTGTGTGAGAACCAGGACAGAACTTCTGCCTGGCTCCTTCCAGAAGGGACAGAAGAATGTCCCTGGGGACAACAACCTGCAGCTGTCTCCTTCGGAAAGCAACAGAGGCAGAGGGAACAAAATGAACCAAGAGAGTGAGCAGTGAGACAGAGTCTCCCTGGGTTGGTGGGGTGGCAGGGATGGTATTAGAGAGAAGGAGAGACGAGGGAGCCCAGGACTGAAGGGGGACGGGGACAAGCCCTTTCCCTTTGCTCTGAAGACTTTGTTTACAGTTTGTTAGCTGACCTCACAGATTTGCAGTTGCTTCTTCATGACATAGATGATGCTCAGCATCCGGAAAAGGGGTCTCTGGAGGCATCCACCAAAGATGAGGGAGATTTGTAGCAAAGGGAAGTCCCATACCCACTGGCACCCATGACTGACCTGAGCCACCTTGCAGCTTCCAGAGTGGGGTGGACAGGGAAATGTAGAAAAGAAACAGGCAAAGCTGATTCCAAGGAGAGTTCAAATAAGGGACTGGGGGTAGGAGGTGATCAATACACCCTGATATCTCACTCTAATTTGCTCCTGNACTTCTTAATTACGAGGCAGGCCATAACCATCTTCAGAACACCCTTTGGATGTATAGGTCAATTAGTAAATACTTTAAGAAAGCTGTTACATTTTTATTCACTTATTTTTTTGTGTCATAGGGGCATACGTGTGGAAGTCTCTCCTTCCACTGTGTGGGTCCCAGGGATCTAACTCGGCAATTAGGTCCAGCAACAGGCACCTTTACCCACTGAGCCATCTCACAGGCCTTGAAAACAGTTTAAAGACACACCATTTACAACAAGATCGCTCCCAAAAACAATGTCACTGTTGAAAAGTAAGAGGAAGTAAGTGACAATAAAGAGAGGCATGACACAAGTATGTGTTCCTGGACATGACAGGCCAGTCCCCAGAAGGTATCTCCAGACAAAATGAGCCACAGACTCTGAGCCCTTGGAGAACTCCCATGCTGGAAAGCACAGGGACTTTGGGAGTCAAGCACCGACCCGAGTCTTGGATTTACATACATACTTTTAACGATCTCTACTAATGAAAGGAGAGGTGAAACCAGGATGTTAAAAGGTTTGTCCAAGGTCCCCCAGTGGGTGAGTTCCAGAGCCAAGAGTAGATCCGATGTTCCTTGTCACCTTTCCTGTTAAATCACCTGGTCTCTGCTTCCCCCCTCCCCTCAGGCTGAAGAAAAGTATGAGGGTTACAGCTCTGTGGGGAGGGCTGGGATGTGGCAGCTCCGTGGGGAGGGCTGGGATNTGGCTCACCTGGTACAGTGCATGTCTAGCACGCATAACCTGGAGTTTGACCCCCAGCACCACATCCCTAGGCATGCTGATCCACTCTGTCATCCCAGCACAGCATTCACGATTCAAAGTCATCCTCAGCAAGCTTGAGGTTAGCCTGGGATATGTGAGACCCTGTTCCCAAACAATTTTTAAAAAACTCAAAAAGAATTGACAGAGGTGAGGGCAGGGTGTTGTTCGAAAGGCTCCACGCATGCTCTGTGTCTGCTAGAGGAAGACAGCCCTGAAGATCTCCAGGAGACTCAGAGACACAGCTGTACCTGGACAGACTGTCTTGGGGACCTCGAATGCATGGTGCTTTGAGGGGAACAACACGCAGGGGCCTCAGCTCTCCTCCAATGTTTACGGCCCTTCCACACTGACACTTGGGTCGACTCCTGGTTTTCTAGACTGGGATGAGGAAACGATACCTCACAGTGAGTCCTTGGAGCTGGGAGTGTTAACTTATTTGGAAACGGTCTTTAGAGATGTAATTAAGACCTCGAGGAGACTATTTGAGTGATGGGTATGGCCTTCCATGAGATGATAAATGCCCTTTTAGGAAAAAGGTAGGAGGACAGCTGGGATAGAGAAGTGATACTGAAAAGGCAGGGTAGGTGGTGCACTCAGAGGGATGCGGACACAAGCCAAGGCATGCCAGGAGCACCAGAGGCTGGATATCAGGACCAACCATTCCTCCCGCAATTGAGAGAACAATGGCCCAGAAGATACATTGTTATAAATGTCTAGACTCTAAACTGAGAGAATAAATTGTTTCACGCCACTATGGTTGCAGCTCATACAGAAAATAAACTCACTGATATATGGATAAAATGAATTTAAAATGAAAAGACAAGGTTTATACACTTAGAATGGTTCATCTACAGTGCCAGGGAATGAGGCTGGTCCTGCTTTCTCTTGGTGACCAAGCCCAGCTGAGTCACTAGCAGTCACATGTCTTGTGCTAACCCCTGCAGGACATTCTTCTGGGTCACACACCCATCTGCAGAGGACAGATCCTGCTGGGCGGACCCCGAATATAAGCTGAACGTGTGAACTACTCCCAGGCTGACTGATGCTGGAGGCTTTGAATGGAACATCCCCAAGCTCTACACTCTCAGGCCTTCCCTGAACCCTGATGGCAATTTGGGATGAGGCCTTGGCAGCCTCTGTGACTCCAGACTGAGAGAGAAAACACGGAGGGACCAGCATGTCTTTAAAACGGCGTGTTCTGGGAGGTAAACTGTATTTTATAGATTCCTTCCTACAGCTGTCAAAATAAGTGTGAACACACACAACACAAACACAATCACACAGGCTTTTTTTCTTCCCAACTCCTTTGGGGAACACACTTCCACATGGGAACTGTAAAAACGTTGCTGCTAACATGCGATCTTGAACTTGGGTACTGAGTTCTGGATCTTCCGGCCTCTCTTTCCTTATAACACCCTCATGCCCTTCCTGGTTTTTCAAACTTCACATTCAAGGCAAAATTCATGTAGTCTAAAATTCAGCATTTTAAAACCAACCATCTAGGGGCACCTGGTGAATTATCAATGCCGCGGAACCACCTCTTTTACCTAGTTCGAAAGCATTTGCTTAATGGAAACCGTATCCCGTAAGATGTCACAATCCCTTTCCCCCCAGCCCCTGGCCAACCTCAGTCTGCTTTCTGTTGCTAAGCATTAGGTGTTACACAATTGTGGCCCTTTGTGATGGGCTCCATGTCTGGGTGGTCTGGTCAAATACTCCCTGCCTGCCATCTGTCTTCTTTTGCTTAGGGTTTGCCCATGGTGTAGCGGGTATCACTGCTTTCCTTAGGGCTACAAAATAACCCATTTTGTTCATGCGGGCATCCACTGGGGCATAACTGAGTTGCTCTTTCCTCCCTCTGCTGTCAACAGGGTGGTGGGAAATGTGTGTACACGTGTTTGAATACGCCCATCTATTCTTTCCAGAGCACCCTGACACCATCCTATGACTGCAGCCACAGCANATGCATGCCTTCCCGTTTCTCCTGACAAAGCCTGGACTTCTGGATTTGACCCTGGAANGACCCCCATTCCCACCCCCATCCCTGCCTTCTCCAATGCTGTGCCCACAGCACGTTCTTTTTCTGTTCTTGAGTGTCCTGTGTCCTTGCCAGCTGGGCAACTCCACTCGACAACAGTCACTTCCTTCTCTCCTCTGGACAAACACGTGCACGGAGTCCACGGTGACCCCTCTATGTTTCATGGGAAGAGCTTGTAGATGGGCTTGGGGAGGGTGTTCTCAACCTTTGTTGTGTTAACCCCCTGAATGGTCCAGAAACACCTTAAAGTCTCGCAGGATAAACACCCCCTGTCCCTAAAATGTACTCTACTGGCTGTATGGCATCAGCACCTGAGGGAACCACATGATGGGCTGGTAGGTCAGCAGGCTAAAGCTACTAGGCTTCCTGGTTCTGCCTGTTCTGCACACATTCTCCACCCCAGAGAGAGGAAGTATGTGTGTGGTAACTGTTACTTTCCCCTCCAGCTTGACTGATACCTCATAGGTCCGTGAGAAACAGGGTTTTCTCTGAACTCTGATCCCAGAATTCCTTGCTGCAGCCTCTCTCACCCAAGAGGAGTTAGCTAAGCCCAGAGGCAGGTGCTGGCAAGGGAGCTGCTGAGAAAGCAGGAACAAAGCTCTGGCTGGAAGCAGTCACACCTGAATTTGACAGGCTTCCTTCAACTCGGTCACAGGGTTCTCTGACTCACAACGGACGTGGCTTTCTAAGGGCAGGGAAGACAGAACCTTCCCTTCTTCTCTCAGCTCTGACTGAGCTTCTGGGCTCTACACAGGCAAACACACATGTGCAAACACAGGTGTAAACAGAGGGTCTGACTGCCTCTTCTTCTAAGAAAAAAATGTCTGCTTAGCTCCCAGTGAAGTCTATCATTTTTCCCTTTGAATTCTCTATCATTCCAAGCTCTCCTTGGCATTTGGTAGTGAGGGCAGCATAGCACAGGGATCTCCAAGACAGTCCCCTGTGGCTACCTGTCTTCCTACTCAGGAGGAGACAAGAGGCATGAAGGGCTGTGAGGAGAACAGCAGCAGTCTGGGGGGAGCCCTCTGTCACTTACCTCTAGGACTTTTCCTGTAATAAACTGGTGACAGGCTTCACACTTCACCCCAAAGAGTCCCTGGTAGTCCTTTTCACAGTATGGGGAGCCATCCCTGAAAGACAAAGCCATGGGACTCAGGCCATGGGAGGACACCAAAGCCACAGGCCAGAGAGCAAACAGCAGTTTTCCAGGCCAGACAGAGACAAAAATCCAATAATCCCCCACACGGTTACCATGGCCACTTTCTTGGCTGTCAGAGACAGGAGCAGAAACCCCTGTATTGTTCCTCTCTGGCAGCCCAGACAATCCTCAGAGGAGCCAGCGTTCATCTGTGCCTGAGAGGCCCAGGGTACCTTACCTCCCTTCCCACACCATCTTCTCAGACTCACAGGCCCAGCAGGGCCTCCCCACAGCCTTCAAACATCTCAGCTCAGCTCTCCCTGGCTCTGAGGGTTTGGAACATGGTTCAACGCAGCAGTAGGCCTTGACCTCAGAGCACAGTGAAATTTCCGTTTCCCGAGTGTTATTATGTAGAACAGTTAAAAAGCCAGGTGAGGGGCTACTGTCCTTATTACCTACAGTCTTCAATGTCATTTAAAAGCCAGACACTTCTCTGGTTTGGGCTGCCAGTCACAGTCATCTGTAGAAATCTTTAGTCTCCTCCCTGGATGTTTCAGTTTGATCCCAGACCTACTTTGAAACTATATTTTTGGGCTGTGGGAGCCAAGCTATCTTTTCAATTGTTTCATGGATTTATAAAATTAAATTCATTAACTATATTTTAATGAGTTATTTAATATAATTGGATTCTTGTTTTTGACCTTTGAGACAGGGTCAGATGTAGCCAGGCTGGCCTCCAACTCTCTAAGAAGCCAAGGTCATCAGAGTGCTGTGGTTACAACTTTTATGACCACACCCAGTTTCATCCGGTACTAGATCAGATCCAGGGTACTGTGCATGCTAGGCAACTACTCTTCCCACTGAACTACATCCCAGTTCATTTTGGAGACCCAGCCCAGGCCTTGTGCTCTCTGGGGCCTAAGCTCTCTCACCCAGCTATATGCTCATTCCCTGGCTGGGGAAATTTTCAAAAGCCATAAAAAGATAGAGTGGTAGATTCTTCCTCATTACCAGAGCACATTAAAAACAAAAAAATAAAAACAAAATAAACAACAAAAAACAAACAAATGAAAAATCCACCCAAACTCCACAGATTTGCTTAACTCCAGTTAAGCCATCACCAGTGCTCTCTGATTCCAATTNGGACCCTCACCCTGACAGGCTAGTCTGTGCTCTGGTCTTGCCAGGCTCAGTGCCTAGATCACATGTGTTTTGGGGGAATGCCTAAAGCCATGGAGAAGAACACTTTATAAATTTCACATAGAAAACAAAAATAGCAAAGGAGAAATGGCTGGAGCTTAACTGATTACAAGGCAGAGAATGTCATTATGTGAGCTTTGTTAATTATTAAATTGGGTCACAATTAATAGTCTATTAAGTTTACAGTGGCCACAGCATGGCAAGAGCAGAGTAATGAGGTTATTTCAGACAATTTTATAGCAAAAGTTCACACTGATGCAAAATGGGGGTGCACTTCAGCATGCTGGAGGGAGAAGGAGACCCCTGAGAGCTGAGCCGGTCCCCCTGCCCTCTAGCCCAGACTTACTTGCTGATGTACTCGCCGGTAAGGACCTTCCCGCAGGACTTGCACTTGAAGCAGCCCAAATGCCATTGCTTGTCCAGGGCCAGCAGAGCCTGCCCGTTCTTAATGTCCCTTCCACAGCCAGCGCAGTCTGGAAGAGAACAGCAGCCCACAGTTACCGCCATTCCCCTAAGAAAATCCAAGGAGGGGTAACCCCTCCACCGACAGTGCACCCCAATCTCCCAGTCACTATGTCCTCAAGTACTGTTTCATTTCTCTGTATAAAATCTTCTCCAGTAAATCCCCCCAGGACCTGTCCTCACGTGGCAAGGCAGCTGCTCAAACCTCATTGGACCCCATCAGATGGGTGTCCTTCACTTCTTAGCTCCTCAGGAGTTGGTACCCTTTGGGGTCCAGCTGGCCTAGAGGCCATTTAATTATAGCCTGTTGGCTAGGACTTTGAGAAAGCACTCACAGGCTTTCATTTAATTGAGGGCACATGTGACAGCTCAGCATGTGTGCTGGGAGCCCGGCTCACCACTGTGTGTGGTTCCTGGAGCTCTGACCATCAACCTCATCTATACAACGGAATTCTACTTCCTTATCTACCTACACCAGCCTTCCGACCATCGGTTAAATGACTTAATTCCTTAACCCTCAACTGTCCTTGGCAGATTCCTGAGACACACGTGTGTTAGTTACTTTTCTCACTGCAGTAATAAAAGGCCTGGCAAACGCAACTTTAGGAAGCAAGGCTTTATCTTGACGACCCTGCCATGGTGGCAGGGAGGGCAGCTGGCCACACTGCACTGCAGCTAGGGAGCAGAGAGAGGATGCTGGTGCTGAGTTCACTGTCTCCCTTTTTATGTTGCTCAGGATCCCTGCCATGGAATAGGGTGGATCTTCCCACCTCAATCAACACATTCTAGAAAATCCCTCACAGTCATACCCAGAGGCCTGTCTCCTTGGGGAGCTAGATCCTGTCAATCCATACTGACCATCACAATATGGCCGAGTATGAGCATTGGGATTAGCTGGTCTGGTCCTGCACCTGGATCCTGCCTGTCAAAAGTGGCCCTTTAATAATATTTGCCATTATTAGGGTTGCTGTGATCATGTACACTATTTCACGCTCCACAGTGTTAGGGATGTGGAATACATGTATGTTAACCCAGAAACATGTAAATGGAAGAGTTTTTTGGAATGTAACATCAACATCTACAAACATTCAAAATCCATGTGTCTGAGGAAGCAAGCAGCAAGCGCCACCAGCTGGTTGGCCACTGTGTCCTAACAAACAAGACTAATGGAAAAAAGCAATGTCCAGGCAAGGCCACTCAGTGACCGTGTTCAGAAGAAGACAGAGACATGCTCACTCCCGTACAGAGCAGCCGAACAGCCCCCTCTTCTGACCACATGTGTAACTGCCTCCTTTGGCAAGGGCACTTCTAGACTAGCTTTCCCTCTCCTCCCAAACCCTGATCACCAGCCTGTCTCCCTGGAGTGACCCTGCGCAAGCCTCAACCCTGAACATACTCCCCGAATCCACCCAGAGATGGCTCTGCTTCTCTATGGGTCCCTCCTTGCCTCAGCAACTTAACTTTTCCTGTTTCTTTGACCACAGGTGTTTCTGGGCATCTTGGCCAGCAAGTGTTAACTTGGCTTTAGACCCAACCATTCATGTCCAGATTTTTACTAGACAAATACATTTGCAAAAGTTTCCCCTTCCCCTGGCTGTGTGTGTGTGTGTGTGTGTGTGTGTGTGTGTGTGTGTGTTGTGTTTTCTAACTAAATGTACTTTAAAAAGAACCCTGGTGCAGAAAGGGGCGTGGGTGTTCCTTTCCCAGAATAGAGTGTTTCTGAAGAAAACTATAAATTCTTGAGAAACTGCCTGCTGTGGAGGGCAGCTTCACTTGTCTGCTCCTATCATCTGTGTTGTTTGATTTTCTTAACCACTAGAATGTGAAAAATTGAAAATATGTATCCATAAAGTTAAAATATAAGTTCAGAATATTAGGATTAGAATTTCCTTCTTTAAAGATTTATTTGCCTCTGTGTATGTGTGCACCTAGCTGAGTTTATGTGTACCACATGTGTACTGCCTGGAGTCACAGGCAGTAGGATGCTACCTGATGTGGGTGCTGGGAACCAAACCTGAATCCTTTTGTAAGAGCATTACATGCTTTTAAACCCTGAACCATCTCTCTAGCTGCTGGATAAAAATTTGTTAAAGTATAGGCCATTCTAAACTGTGTGTATACAAGATGGTCCTAAAGTAATAAGAAGTATTTTACCAAATGCCCAATAAATGGTACGAACACAGTGTGGAGGTTAAGACAAATGAGCAGTTTAAAAAGCANTAGGGGCTGGGGAGATGGCTCAGTCAGCAAGATGCCGGCCATGCTAGCCTGAGGTCCAAACCTCAGCACCCATGCAAGAGCCCAGTGTGGGTGGTGTTCACTTATAACCCTGGCTAGAGGGACAGGAAAAGAAACAGACAGATCCTACGAACTTGCCGGCCACAGTCCACCCAACTGTGAACTCCTGGTTTAGTTAGAGAACTGGTCTCAAAAAGTATATTGAAAGCTCTAGAGGAAGATACCTGACATTGACCTCTAGTGTACACACACACACACACACACACACACACACACACACTTGCACACATACTCACCCACTCACACTCTATGGCCTCCCCCCATCTTAAAGAGGAATTCACTGTGTTTAAAGAAGTTTTAAGTTCACAGGAAAATTGAGAGAGTAGAGAGATTGCCCATATACTCCACTCAATGTGCTTAACCTGCGCCACTCCCAACATCAACCACCAGAGTGGTACCTTCTCTTGCTGACAAATGCTGACCAGTGCACCATTACCACCAGCATCCACGGCTGATCTGTCTTTGGACAGGTTTAAAATGGCATNGCGGATTATAGCATCACGCTGAACAACAGAATNGCTTCAACACTCCAAGAACACCCGAGCCCTGCCTATTCATCCTCCTTCCCTCAAATCCTGGCAACCTCTGAACCNTTCCTACTGTCTTTCTTCATAGTTCAACCCTTCTCACAATGAAATGGGAACTTGTGAACGGAGATTTCCCTTTGTTTCTGATAATTCCCACTAGGTGGCAGCAACGATTTGAAGGACGATGCTTGGAATTTTTTTTTTTTTTTTAAACAAAATAAATTTCAAAGACGGCTTTTTAGTTCTACAAATGGAGATGGTTGGACTTAGCGAGGCCATCAGAGTTTGCCATGGTTTANTGCGGGAAGCAGGAGGACTAAGGAAATGGGTGACTGAGGAAGGCTGGAGGACCCAGGAAGACGGGCTCCTGACGATCTCTGAACCCTCATTCCCTCATCTGTGAGCTACTGATAATAGCCACTTGCTGTGCTACGTTTCAAGGTTCTTTGCACAGCACAAGACTGGTACAGGGGAGACATGCGATGGCCTCNCTCCTTCCTTGGTTGGGGCCAGAGCTAAGACTAAACCCTGGGTTTCTTAATCTCAGNTCGCTCTTGCTCTCTTTTCTGCTGCCCTGATGCCCACCTATCACAGAGCCATGAAAGAAGTTGAAACACAACTTGGGAACAATGGAACTGTACTGGTCACTTGCCTGAGGGCTGAGACTCAGGCAGGGCTGTGCACACATGCTGCCATTTTGACATTAACAATTATTTGGCCCATGATGCCTTGCTTTCTGGGAGCCTCTGGTCTAAACCATTGAGACCACCATGCCTTGCCCAGTGCCTCCCGCAAAACAGAACAGGTCATCCAGGTGCCTGAGCCCAGCCAGTGAGCAAGAAGGAATGGGAAGGAGAGCCAAGGGCTGAGCTCCCTTCAGCCTAAGCTTTAAGACACATACCAAACAAACCCAACAGAGATGTCTCTCAGATAATATCGCCCCTACCAGCTGGCTGAGTATTTTGGTATATTCCATAGCAACAACCCACTGCTCTCTAGACAAAGCCATGAATTTGACTTGAGCCAGACATCAGGCNGTGGAAGTAGACAAGGGGTAGCAAAAAGTTTGTGCTGGATGGTTCTTCCAGGAAGAACAGCATGTCCTACTCTCCAGCTTCGTGTTTTTCCCCTCCAGTGGTGAAGGAAACTGTTTCCACATCACCNAAACAGCTGCTGATAAATATAGAAAGTTGGGGTTGGGTGCGGGGATGATTGTCAACGTCAGAATAAGTGAATTGGAGCAGCATCAAGGATGTAAGGTCCACTGGTGACTGGCCAAAGGAAAAACAATGACCAGATAGGGAAAGAGAAAACAAAACCNGAAAGCCCAGCCTGGTGCCTCAGGACCTTCACTCTGGACACCAGGAGCCAGAGCAGAGTGGGGACCTGGCCGTTGACAAACAAGTTAAACTGACACCGAGTCCACACCTGCCTGCATTTTTCTATCATTTTGTTCAAAGGCAATTAAAGCCCTGACCAGTGGCAATCCTGCCCGTTTGCCTTCATTCTTTTTGGCAGAGGATCACAAACACCTGGGCTTTAGAAGGATTTAAGTTGATGGAAAAGACATATGGTTCTCAGGGAGGATGTGTGAGTCTGTTGAGATGTGTCTCTGGAAAAGAAGGCTGAGTGCACAAAGCCATGGAGCAGGAAACNAATTACCCAGCATCCCCACTGTCTCAGACCTGAGGCTTTCTACACACCTACAGTCACTCAGGAAGGTGGAGACCTCCACCCACAGACATCTAAGATGGGAGCTTCCTGGCACACAGACTGGGACCCTTTCCTAGAGTTTCACGTTTTTTTATTTGAAAATGCATCAGTGCGGAACACAATGGTGGTAAACACGCTGAGAACATCCTTGCAGGACTTTTTAATGACAGTAGATCTGCTCCTACTGCCCACTTACCTCAGAAATCAGAAAGTGAGACCCAGGAGGGAGCATGGATCTACCTGCCCCTTTTCCAGATCCACGGCTTCATACTTTGATATTTAACCCTTTTAAGTTTAAGGAGGGTCATCTGTGCGACTAGGGACTAGGACTGTCCGTTGGAGCCTAGTGAGGTCTCAGTGTGGTTGTTATTGCTGCATAGAAAGATTACTGATTTTTACATGCTAATTTTGTATCCTGTGACTTTGCAGAATGTGGCAATCATTCCAGGAATTTTCTGTGGGGCTTTGGGGTCCCTGATACACAGCATCACATCATCTTGGAACACAGACACTTGTCTTTTTTTCCTATTTGAATCTCTCTTGCCTTGTTGCTCTAGCAGAGACTTCCAGCATACAGTGACAAAAACAGCTGACAGCTCTACCATGTTCCTAATTGTAATGAGACAACTTCAATTTTTTCTCCATTTAGGATGCTACCGACCATAGGTTTGTTTATATTGCCATTATTATATTGAAGTATAATTCCCCCAACCCTACTCTAGCCAGGACTTTTATCAAGAAGGGTGTTGGATTTTGTCAAAATCCTTTCTTTTCTGCATCTATTGAGATGATCATGTGATTTTTGTCCATTTATATGATTTATTATAGCATTGAAAATTTCCCCCAGCTATGTTCCAGGAAACATAAACATCCCCAGGAATTCTTTTTTTTAGAACAAGAATAATAAAATAAATAGTATTTTTCATAAAAAATTATCAAATACATTTATGGCTAGATTTAGGTTGGTATTAATAGAAAATCAAGACTCAGGAGCCCCTATAAGGCTCTATAGGTTGTCCATAAAGGTACTTCGTCCCTGACCAGGACTCAAGGGAAAGTGTTTCAAGGGAAAAAGTACAAATTTAAGCTCCAAGGTTTGGCTAATACAAGGTTCTAAGTTTTTAATAAATTCTATTTTTAACAGAGCACAGATTTCCCAATCTTCTGAAATAAAATGGTGATGGAAGAATCTGAGAGAAAGTTATTCTGAGAGAGAGAGAGAGAGAGAGAGAGAGAGAGAGAGAAAATATTATGTGGAAGGGTCAGGTGCTGGTAGAACACTAAGCTGCCCACAAGGTGTCTTCTATACTTTGCCATGTAGATTCCATCATGAGAACAGCTGCTGAGGGCGCTAAGTGACTGTGGGCTGTGCACAGGATACCCAGCCCCCATTCACTATGGTGCTGNNCCCCCTAAGGATCCTAGTGTCAGAAGTCACCCTTCTCATGCTTGTAACGACTAAGTACATCTTGGTTTCTAAACTGACCTTCCAAGGTCCTGCGCTGGTAGTCTTGTTTTGTTTTTTTCAACTTGACACAAGCTGGAGTCATCTGGGAAGAAGGAACCTCAACTGAGAAAGAGCTCCCATCAGATTGGCTTGGGCAAGTCTGTGGGGACATTTTCCTGATTAGAGATTGATGTGGGAAGGCCTGGCCTACTGTGGGCAGTGCCACTGGACAGGTTTGCCTATGGGCTGGGCAAGCCATGGAGAGCAAGCAGTAGGCAGCATCCTCCATGGTCTCTGCTTCAGTCCCTGCCTCCAGCTTCCTACCTTGAGCACCTGCCCTGCCTTCCCTCAACACTGGACTCTAATCTGTCTCCCCAAGTTGCTTTTAGTCATGGTGTTTATCACAATAATAGAAAGCAAACCAACACAGGTCCTTACTTTTGAGATTAAAATAATCTAGATTTTCCTTATGTTCTTTTTCATCANAGCTGGCCCAAAGTTTCAATATCCTTAAGGTATTTAAAAATCTTTCCTTGACCAAAAGTCTCCACCATCATTTGTCATGTCTCTCTATCAAGTGGGTATTGCTGGATGCTGACCTTCACCTTCATCCAAGTGACGGGATGTTGCCAGGTCCCAAATTAGACACCTGGGAGTTGACAAATAATGGCTTGTCCAAATCCATGTTTCTTATTTAAACCAGTGAGTCCATAGTTTCCCTTTTAGTATGTCTTAGCAAATGCCATGGGGACAGGATCAACATAAGCAAGGGGAGAGAGCCAGGCATGGTGGTGCTGCCTGTGGCACCACAGCTGGAGAGGTAGAAGCAGGAAGAAAAACCTAGAGTTCTAGAGTTCCAGGCCAGCCTGGGCTACACAGCAAGACCCAGCCTCAGAAACAAACAAGCGAAACTGAACAGATAAGAGAGAATACATCCCAGAATGCAAAGCGACATATTCGTTAGACTGAGCACTACTCAGGGATTATTTCAAGATTATATTTGTTTATGTGTATATGTGTGTGAATGTGCAAGTTTATGTGTACCATGTGTGTGCATGTGCTCATGGGGGCCAGTGGGGGTCAGACCCTGGAGCTGGAGTTGCAAATGGCTGTGAGCTGCCTGATACGGTTGCTGGGAACTGAACTAGGGTCTTCTGCAAGAGAAGCAAGCTGGCTTAACTGCTGAGCCATCTCTCTAGCCCAGGAAATTATTTTTTAAGTGGTTCTAAAGCTTCTAGACACTGTGCTGCCATTAGGCAGAAAAGCACCATGAGATCAGAAGACACATAACTGGGTGGGAGAGTCGTCCTGTGCACTCCCACTCTGTGGAAAGGGGGTCCCAGTGCTATTTATGACCTAATCACGGAAGCTAAAAATGACACAGCATGATTCTGAAAGGCTTCTGGGTTGCATGAGTATACAACCTTGAACTAGACCTTCTGTAATTGTCCCCTGCTGAGGTCAGCTGTGCCCTTTGCCATCTTGGTAGTCACGTTGGAAACATCACAAGCCGGAGCAGCCTCTGACCGGCTATTTTAAGTGGAGTTTCTGTTATCTTTGGAAAACAATACAGCGCAGCAAACACAGTTTGGTGGCTCATGACAGCAACACATTGTCAGCCTTTATCAGGGCAGTTGAGGGCAGCTGCAGCAGCGGTCACCAGCTAAGTCCTCAAAGATGGAACTGGCACGGGCACACCAGCCCATCTTTCTTCCCTGTGACAGAGGCTTACAGACTTGGGGCTACTTTGGTCAGAGTTTTCATAAGTAGGGACGAATTGTGCCTGTCAGGCTTCCAGTTCAAATCCCTTAAGCCATGTTCAGGGAATACCATAAGCAGCACATGACTTCTNAAGGTGACTCTCCTTTAGCTAGCTTAGGTGTGGTTCTTAGCATTCGTAGGGTCAAGCGTCCTTCTGCTCCACTAACTTAAGAGTCCATTAAGGAGCCGGGGGTAGGGGGTGGCTCAGTAGGTAAAGTACTGGTTGTGCAAGCAGGAGGACCTGAGTTCAAGTCCTGGCACCCATGCAAAAAGCTGGGTGTGTTGGCACATACTTGTAATCACAGTACTGGGGAGACATAGAAAGGTGGATGCCCCACCCACCCTCACTGTCGGAAAACTAGCCTTACCAGTGAGCATCACATCCCTCTCTGTATGAGATCCTGCCTCAAAAAACAAGGTAGATAGTTCCTGAGGGACAGCGCCAAAGGCTGGCCTATGCCTCTGCTTGTCCAAATACATACACATGTCCTCACATACGTGAATATGAAACCCCCAACATACACACACACACATCTTCACACATGTGAACATGCTCTCCCCCACAAGTACATGTTCTCACACATGTGAAAATGCATACACACACATGCATGTCCTCACATATGTGAACATAAAAACCCCAACACACATACACATGTACTCACTCACGTGAACATGCGCACACACATGTCCTCACATATGTGAACATGAATCCCTAACAAATGCACACATACCCCACAGACTCTCTCAAGCAGGAATCCCATGGCTAACATTGTTCAGAATGATGGTTATGACCAAAGAAATCTAAGCAAGTTAAAATAATCTGCTGAAGCCAGAAACAGAGTTTTCCCCTCTGGGTACAAAAAAACAAAAGGACCAAGAAGTAGGAGAGGAAATAATCAGCAGAGGGAGAAAGCCACACAAGGGACCCCACTACTTGCTATCGTCGCCCTGGTCACGGCCTGACACGTTAAGAATACTTGAGGACAATGATTTCTTGGAGAGACTCTAAAGTTGAGCCATGTGTAGGGTTGGGAGAGTCCTCAGGAAGCCTCCTTAAAATCATGCCAAACTTAAAAGATAAATACATATTTGTATTACGTGTCCAGCACATTCAGAATAATTGAAACCAGAAATGACCAACTGTCAATTAACAGACACACAGACAGACACACAGATCATGATCCAGCTGCACCATGGAATATTATCTAACCATGAAAAGAAACGAGATATGGATGAATCTGGCAAACACTGTCCCAAATGAAAACGCCAGAAACAAAAGACTCTGATCTGCTTTGTAGGAGATAACGCAGGCCAGGCAAATCCATGCAGACAGACAGACATCAGGATCTGACAGACTAGAGACAACCACTTACAGGGCTGTGGCGGATTTTCTGTCCCACCTGCCAGCTCTCAAATAACCACACGGGGACTTATTAATTATAAAAACTCGGCTGATTGCTCAGGCTTGTTACTAACCAGCTCTTACAACTTAAATTAACCCATTTTTATCAATCTACTTTTGACACCCAGTGTCAACAGCAAAAGGCAAAANGTGATGAAGAAGACACTTGACATCCTCCTCTGGCTTCCACCAATAGGCCTGTACACACACATGTGCATACACCATGCATATACCACACACACACACACATACATCACACACATGTGCATACATCACAGACACAAACATGCATACACCACACATACCATACATTCATTCACACACATTTAAATAATAAAAATAAAGTGAAGCCTGGAATTATTTATTATAGAGACAAGGTTTTGGTTCAGTTTTTGGATTATTGCTGGGATTTTCTGCACTAGACCTCGCCTAAGAAGGACAGTAGGGCTTTCTCCCAGTGAGGTCACTGTCACCTTGGCAGAAGCAGGCACGCATTAAAGAACTAAAGCACAACCCACAGTTTCTTAGGATAAATGAACCCTAGTGATATAACATACTACACATGTAGTAAAGACTTTAGTACACAGAACGGGGCCTGGGACTCCATGAAGTGAGGGCTGAGTAACTAAGTGAACGGCTTCCTGTGTCTTTTTCTACCATGCCCACGCCTCCTCCTAGTCACGTTTGTCACAGCATCTCTGTAGCTGCCATCGCCACTGTCATCCCAGCCCTGGTTTCTGACTCTGTATGATCGATATTGAATTTCAATATCACCATGATGCCTTTATCTTTCTAGAACAGTGTTTCCATCTAGGGATGCCCTGAGTGAAAACATCAGTGGTGGCCGGTCCTGGACCTGTCCCCAGGTCCCTTTGTGGGACACTGAACAGCAACNCCTTCCTCTGGCTGGTCCCCCCTTTCTGACTCCGAACTGTCCTCCCCAGCAGCATCTCACTGAGTCTCCTGGAGGACCCAAAGGAGGAGCCAGAAGCCATTTTCCAGTTTGTGATGAAGGAACTGGAGTCTGAGACATCAAACAGCACACACGATTCTAGGAGGTAAGGAGGAGGGCAGACCAGTATTCAAATCCAGGCACCAAGAAAGAGGCATTCAACTCTTCACTACCACACTGGAGATGTGTGTGTGTGTGTGTATGTGTGTGTGTGTGTGTGTGTGTGTGTGTGTATGTGCATATGTGTGTGGGCTCAGTGCCCAGGCACACAGTGGAGGCTGGAGGAGGCCATCTGTGTCCTGCTCTATCAGCCGTGGTTTTATTCCTTAGAGACAGGGTCTCTCATGGAACCTGGGCCTAGGCTGCTAGCCAGCAAGCCCCAGCCATCCCCTCTCTGCTCCTCTCGCTCCTGGCACTGGTGTTACATGCACATATGTGTGTCTGTGCCCAGATTCCTATGGGTTCTGGGGATTTGAACTTAGGTTCTCATGCCTGTATAGCATTATATGCTGAGCCATGTCACTAGGCCACTTTTTGTGTGAATGGATAAGGCATCTGTCNTGAAAAACAGATGCAAAAGGGCAAGTTTACAAAATGGGAGACACGCCACAACAATCCAGAAATCATCGCCTGCGCAGGAACTTGTTATTAGGAGTGTAAATTATAACTAGCCAGGATTCTGAAGCAGTTACTCATGTAAACCTGTGAAGGAACTCTCCTGTCCGTCTATCCAGGGGTGGGGTCATGGAGGGTGGACAGGTAGAGGCAGCGAGGGAGCAGCAGAGCCAGGGCCTTGCCCAGGCAAAAGTTCAACATCCCACCTATTGCTAGGTGTCATACAGACAATCCCCTCCCAACCCGTACATGTTTTCAGAGAGAACATAAAGATGACTGAAAATTATCTTGCAACTATGAAAAGCTGCTGCACCNAGGAGAAAAGTCCAGTAACTGAGAATGTCTCCCTCTCCTGGAAAGCAAACACACACAGCTCTCTCTGAACTGATTTCAGTTCTGTCCAATCGGAGCACGTCCTGCTACCTGTGGGAGTTCCAACTGCAAGCACAATAATGATGCTCTAGAGCAGTCTGTGTAGAGGAGAGAAAACAGAAAGACAGCCTTGGTACATTTGCGTGGGCGCCTCTCATGCCAATCCGCCACACCTACGCACAATCAGACTCCAGTTAGACATCCTTTGGGGTGGGAAGGCTGCGTGTAGACAGTGGCCCACTCCTGCTTGGGTGCCTGAAATAGACAGAAGCTATGAGGAAATGCTCATCCGGTCCTCTGACCCATGGGAATCTAGCGGCTAGGAAACTCAGGAAGGAGGATGGAGTGGCGTGAGGCTTGGAGGGCAGGACTGTCCTTCTGTCTATCAGGCTTTTAAAAGGTGTGAATCAGCTAGTAAAGGAGTTTAATTACAATGTCTCCACAGCCCTACAGGTACCTTTTATTATCACCTCCATTGGAGAACATGTAGAGTGCTCGTAACTAGTTTGGAGCAATAAAGTAGCATTCCTGGTGCACCCTAAGCACTATGTGAACACTCAGAAAACAAGTCAGAGCCAAGGGTAAGAATTATTTTAAGGTGCAAGAAGCTCTGAACAGGGGACTGGGGTCATAGCTCAGTGGGTAAAGTCTTTGCTTTGTAAGCATCAAGACCGGAGTTCAATTCCCCCAGAATCCATGCAGAAAAGGCTGGGTGTGGTAGTGTGAGCTTACAGTCCCAGTGAGAGATTCTGTCTCAGATCTCAGAAAACAAATTAGGTAGCACCTAAGGAATGACAGCTGAGGTTGTCCTCCGGCCTCTACATGCACAAGTGCACGCACACACACTTGGACACACATGTGCACATGTACACAGACACAGAGAAGCATAAAGGTCAGAATGACATAGACAGGACAGACACAGGACAGCCAGGCAGAAATGCTGCCTCTTTAGTCAGTAAGCACTGAGANAGGTTATTTTGGATTCTCCGCCGCTCCTTGCCTATGCCAGTCTCCTGTGGTCTTTGCTTCCTACTCAGGAAAAACCAGCCACAGAACATGCAATGCGGCCATGGCTCGGAGCCTCCGGCTTGAAGAGAGGCTGTGGCTTGCTGAAGGAGTTCACAGAGGCTGTGAATGGTAACCACGGGGAATTTCACACTAAAAGAAAGTCATGCCCTGCTTCTCAGGAAGCCTCTTGCCAAGTATGAAAATCTTTTTTTTTTAAAGATAGGAATGGCTGTCATAGCAGAATAGTTTTGAAGTTGAGCAATTCTTGGAGAACTACAAATAGCAACCAAATGCTTTCTAATTATGTGCCAACGACATACAGAAAGTTGCTGAAAATTCCCATTACTCTAGACTCTGTGGGCCTGCTTAGTGTGGGGACTCTGCACGTGTGTACCCAGATACAAGGGTTCTCCTTCACAGATGGCCACACCACCTATCAATACCTTTTGGTACATGTCTAAATACATAGGAATATCTTAAAAATAAAAATGGATGAGGCAGTCGCAGCGAAATGGGATTTCATTCAGTAGAAGCAGAGGAGAAAATAAAATTGGGCTCAACAATTTGTACATAAGCAATTATGGTTAAAGCTAGTATTACAACACAATGTACTTTAGCTGGTTACATTTTTACACTTAATTTAAAGTTTTTATGAACATAACAAAAAGAGGAGACATAGATGTATGCAAAAATTTTATATTGGCGTCTGTTAATTGTACAAAACAATGAGTTTCCTTGTGACATTTTCATACTTGTATATAAAGTAGACTAAAAATTAGAATCTATTAGATGCGGCTTGCATAGGACTGCAAGAGGCTATGCATGCTTCTAAGGGAGAGAATTCACCAAAAATCTTACCCAGCTGTGAACCCCATGAGCTACAACCAGCATAGCAAGCTATGCCCGTAAGTGCACCAGCGGAATGAATGCTGTGGGAGCAACCAACTGTGCTTTGTGATTGGCTTCAAGGCTCACTCCCCAGAAGGAAACACACGCCTGATGTGGAGTATTCTTTCACACTGTGTGAATATAAGTCACTGTGATTGGCTTAATAAAGAAGCTGACCGGCCAATAGTTGAACAGGATAAGATTAGGCAGGAGAGCCAAACTGAGAATGCTGGGAGGGGAAGGTGGAGTCTGGAGTCTTCAGAAGAGAAAGAAGCAAGATGAGTGTATCATACTGAAAAAGGTACCAAGCCACGTGGCAAAGCATAGATAAGAAATATGGGTTAACATAAATGTAAGAGTTAGCTAGTAACAAGCCTGAGCACTTGTAATTAATATTAAGCCTCAGTGTGTTTATTTGGGAGCTGCTGCCGGACAGAAACTTCTGCCAGCAGCCTAGTACTGTGAATCTGGCTGAGAAATCATGGCTGTGAGCTCATAGGCTCCATGGGAGAATTTACTCTTACTATCCTGCTAAATGGATACAGTACCATAGTGCCTATCAAATTTGTTCTCTATACCCATCGATTAGTGCAGCACTCAGACCTTATCGGAGAAGTCTCTTTGTGCAGTGGACATCAGTTAAAGCAGACACTCACAAATTGGTCAAAAGGCATAGATTAAATGTCTGTGGAGTGTTCAGCCATCAGTGGGACAGCTATACCACACTCCTTCCCTAGAAGGAGGAGGAGGAGATGGGCAGAAGCATAAAGTTAAGAGGAGTGGGTGTAGGGGGAGCTACAGAAAGGAGTGGAGAGGTGAAAACGATCAATTCTCATATATGTATGTATGAAATATCAAAGGATTAATAAAAATATTGTATTTTCCTAAAAGAAAGAAAAATAATCTGTCAAATGTGGTAGTACATGCCTGTAATCCCAGTATTTGGAAGATGGAGGCAAGAAGATCAGGAATTCAAGATCATCCTTGGTTACATAGGGAGTTCAAGGCCAGGCTGGGCGTACATGAGACCCTGTCTCAAATATATATGTATTTCTCATTTTGGGAAAGCTATGACCACATGATGGAGCATGTTCCCAAATTGCATGGCTTGAGGCAAGTGGAAGCCATTTAGAAGAATCTCTTTCAGTTTCCTTATACTAAACAATTGAATGTATTAGATAAAGCAAAAGAGAGAACAGAAATCCAGGGGTCAGAAGACTGGCATCTGCCCTCACCTGTCAGTAGAGGGCTTGAGTGACCTTGAGTATGACCTTGAGCCTCAATTTCCCACCTAGCAAAACAAAGAGTTGGCCTACAGGGCCTCACCAATGCATCATGGGAGCCTAGCCTCTCCCACCACAGTCCCATGCCAACCGCCATCACAGGAATTCCTCTAAGGGTTTTACTAACATATTTTAAATTAAGCCCTGCTAGAGGATAAGGGGACCAGACCCACCCAAGGCGGCTCTTTCAACTGTTTCTCTTGAGTAGAGTAGTAAGAGTAGTGAGAGACCTGAAACCACACCACAGCCGTAGTCATGTCTTAGAACTGTCCACTGGGCGCCTTACCAGGCTGTAGTCATGTCTTAGAACTGTCTACTGGGCGCCTTACCAGACTGCTGCCCCCTAGTGGCAGGCCCTAGAAACACACCTGTTCAGTATCTTGTCATGTGTGCATACTGTATTTGCTTCTTTCCTCTCCATGGTAAAAATCCAGCCCCTATGCAAATGGCCAGAACATTCTTATTTGTAGTAAGTGGAAGATTTCCATAGTAATGGGAAGATTCGGGTTCACTGCTATAAACTGTGTAGGAGCCATCCAGAAGAGAATATGCTGCCCTTACTCTTAGGTACTAAGACTGAGAGCTAGAAGGGGGTATTATTCCAGGTCTCCTGAGGGCTGTCAAAAATCCGTAGACACTAAGGCACATATTGGGCTCATTTCCTGATGCTCAGGAAAGAGCTGAAACAGCTTCCCAGTTCAGTACCCAGGGCTCAGAATATATTGATTTATAGTAATTCCTAATTGATCTGTCCAACGTCATTCCCAGTATATTCATAGAGTCTATTATGGGGGTGGTTCTCTCTGGATTCCCATAGGTCAGATGAAATCTCATCATAAAGAATTGCAAATCCCCTAGCCTATGTATACTGTCTCCCCACACTTATTTAGGTGTTGCCTTCTACACAGGCCTCTCTGATTGCCCCACATAAAGAAAACCTTATCTTGTGCTTTGGTTTTTCTTTACATTAGGTATTATCTGTGGGAATCTGTCTATATGCTTTCACTAGGAAGCAAACTTCCTGAGGGTGAGACAATTCATTTTGCTCAAGGTTCTATCTTCAGTTGGAAGGATGACACACATTTTGGGTAGTCAGTACATATCAAATAAATGTGAAGTTCCATAATTATTTTCCCTTGCTGGCTGTCAAAATGGACAGTCTGATGTCTAATTCCATCTGGGTCTTTTTGATACAATGATGATGCGTCTCTGCCTGGGTTTTAGGAAATACCACATGATGTTTTTCCATAGGGAAAAATGCCCTAGATAGGACTACACTTGGTGTTAGCGAACAGGATTCTCAAATGGAAGGCCTTTCCTGAGCTCCCTTTGAACCACGAAGGCGTTTCTGTGAGTGGTTGCTGGGACACTTACTGCTTGAGCAGGTGGCTTCTTTAGGGCTGGAGGACATCGGCTGTGCACAAAGCTGACAAAGACAGTCTCTCCCATTGAACGTGACTCGGTCTCCGGGTGGAAACGGGCGCCTGGAGACAGAAAGACATTTGCCCTCAGTCACTCCAGAAACTTCACTCCCTTCCCTCACTCCTTCGCCTGCTCCCCCTCGGGTGCAGATTGATTTCTTGGAGGCACACCAGCCTGAATGCTTGAAATGTAGCCATGCCCAAGCCCGCCAGCTGGTCACGGGCCAAGCAAATACACATGCTTCTTTATGAGATGAAAAGAGAGTGCGTTGGTTCTACAAGCTCCCTGGTTGGAAAGTAGCTTGATTTAGTTCCATTCTATAGTGGAGGAGTGTCTGCACAAATCACCTCTCAGGGCCCACAGAGCAGCAACTTCCATAAGGAAATTCTTCACGGAAAAAAAAAAATTTTAAATGCCATGGATTCTCACTGAAGCTCGGGACACATCCCTAAGAGAACTGCTTACAGGAGACTTGGGAGCCCTTTTGGTCCCCTGTGGTTTTTGGTAGCTATACTGAGTTAGACTTTGTCCTTTTTGGACATCTGAATTTGCAAAGCACTGGGAACCTCAGTCTCTCCTAAGCTATAGGTGATAGGACAGGCTGCTATAAACATCTGTGTGAGAACCAGTAGCCTGGAGAGATTGCTCGGTGGTTAAGAGCATTTCTTTTTGCAGAAGACCCAGGTTCAGAGGTTCCTAGTATCCACACGGTCACTCATAGCCATCTATAACTCCAGGCTCAGGGAACCCAATGCCCCTTTCCGACCTCCAGAGGCACCAGCCATGCACATGGCACACGTACATGCAGGCAAAGTAGCAGTACAGTAGCAGTCTCCTTTTCAGAAAGAAAAGTCCCTTTCTTGCCAGACATTCGTCAGTAATAGCACATAGCACATACTGTACCTTCTGTAGGAACGTTAGGTCTCCATGCTTGCTTACTTGCAACAAGCCAATTTACCAATCCCTTTTCATCAATGTGAGTTCTCTAATGTGGGACTTTGTCCATTAGGAAATGTGGAACTCACCAGATCAAATAACATGAATGAGTCAGAAGCTGTCAGTCTGGTGCAAATCCAAGCTTCCTGACTTGCATGTACTTTCACAGCCCCTTAACTCATCTCTCCAAGGCCTAACATTGGGAATTGACCACAATAAACACTCACAGGTACATCTGGACTTAATACCACCAATATGATTGGTACCAGTCATCAAAGTGTGTGTGAGGATATTATAGTCTCACACCTTTGAATGTTAAAAGTCCTCGGGAGACCAGTGGCTCCCTCTCTGAAGTGGTACTGTTTCTTTCACTGGACAGATAAGGAGGCCACAGGCAGGGACCCACAGGCAAAGGCAGGCTTCATTGACCTGACTAAGAACTGTGTTAATAATTAAAATTATACTCTGGTTCTGCTGCAAGTGGGCCCCTTGCTTCACATTCATTTACCAAACCTGAACAAGTCTCTAGTCCATTCTCTGAGGGGAGTATACAACATTACAGCAAGCATGGGTTCTTTGGTCTCCACTCAGGGACAGGACCTGGGTGAGGCAAGCTAGATACTTGGGGCAAGTACAGGTGCTCACTGTCCATAGCTGAGCCGGCTTTCTTGTGAGGCCCTGACAAAGAGTGTGCATTTATGTGCAGTACCCCTGGAGTGAAGCTAACCTTGCCTGAGTCTAGACCCCATTTCCATTCAATGCAGAGCCTCTATGGTACCAGCCAGATTCTGTGTGCCCAGTCAGAGAATCAAAGCCACGTTCCTTTTGTAATGTGTGGCTTCCAAAACACAACAATAGTGCATCCCCCCTCCCAGGCCAGCCCCCTTCCCTCAGACTGATCATTTTCATCAAGCTGAGTTATATACATGCTTAGCAATCAGCAATAGTGTCTCTTTAGGTATTGCAGACCGTCTGGTCTCTGTCATAATTCCTCAACCCTGCCACGGTACCTAACAGAAGTTCTAGCCCTATGCAAACAAATAGCCAATAAAACTTTCTTTAAAAGTAAGAGCTACAGCTGGGCATAGTGGTGCACGCCTTCAACCCCAGCACTTGAGAGGCAGAGGCTGGCAGATCTTGCTGAGTTCGAGGCCAGCCTGGTTTACATGGTGAGTTCCAGGATAGCCAGAGCTACATAGTGAGACCCTGTCTCAAAACAAAAACAAACAAACAAAAACCAACAACAAAACAAACCCTAAAGACTCATGATTTGACCCATGAGCCATTGCCAAACTACAGTAAAGATACCATTTCTTCTTAGAAAGAGGCAGTCCTGCTACATTGGCTAGGCTGGTCTTGGGCTCAAGCGATCTTCTCCCTCCTCCTTCTGAGTGCTGGACTATGGGTCTATACCTCAATGCCCAGCTAGAAGAGGCTATCTGTAGCATGCCCACGTAATCACCTGCATTCCCCAAAGACCTTTTTCCTTCCAAGCAACGGTCCTTATTCCTTCCCCGCTGTGCTGTCTTTACTCAAACTGTCTGGAGGTCACTTCAGGTATGAAGTACAGTCACTTAACAACTGTCACATTGCTTTACAGAGGATTCAGATAAAGTTTTCCAACTATACTGCACTTTAACTAAGAATTAATAGACAGCAAGAAGAGAGCTGTTGGGAAGGGGCTATTTAAGACCTTGTACCACCCAAGACCACTCAGGACCAGAGGAGACTGTGAGATGCTTTAATGGATGAAGCCAGCATTTTTCTGTTGGAGGGAGCCAGAGGCTTGGGAAAGATTGCCACTTACTTGCAGATGGTACAGGCAAAGCAATTGGGATGGTAGGTCTTGCCCAGGGCAGTGACCACCTCGCCCTCCACGAACTCCCCACAGCCATGGCACCGTGTCCCGTACATCCTCTGGTAGTCCAGGGTGCACAAATAGTCCCCGTTCTTTATGAAGAAGCCTCCTTGGGCCAGGTCGCAGCCGCACACTGTAGAAAGACAAGTTCACAAGTGGTCATCGCCTGCCAAATTTCTGGGCAGCGTTTGCCTTCTGCCAGATGCTGGTGGCTCCCTGTGCTCTCAGCAGTTAGGGGGTAGGGTAGGGGACTGTCACAAAGAGCTATTTATTATCAGGCTTTGCTTTCTCTGCTGCCTCCTCCCTCAGGAGCTATGCAATATCTCATACAAGTAAAATCCACTGGTTTCAATGGCCTCAGTGGTATGTCTAAGATTCAGTGCCAATCAGTCAGTCTTCGATGGAAAGATATGCTTGCTGCATTTGGGCTGTCTCGGATGCCAACCAAGGTGTCCCTGGCAGTGCCATTAGGAAACGTGCCCACAGCTTGTCCACACAGCTACCTGATTTGGGCCAAGATGGTTGAGTAATAAATTCCTACTATAGCAACAGCGGCAACTGAAGTTTCCAGTGACTATTTTCTTACACTTTGGAAATACTTCCCCTCAGCAGCCAAGGCTTGCACTGTCTCTGTGTATAGCAAATGGGACACACTGATCCTGTATATGTCATACAGGGGGAATGAAAATGGGTAGGCCAGAGAGGGACAGAAAGGGGACAAGCCCAACAGAAAACTGTCATTCCTGATCTCAGGACCTGCAGAAGAGGACACTTGGTTGGGTCTGGGTTTTGTAACCCTTTCCAGTCTGTACAGCCATGGATGACAGATGTGGTGAAAAAAGTGGGGATGCCAGGGACCTGGGACTAATCTGCATGTTCAGACAAAATCCAAGCAGGTCACAACTTGTCCACAAATAAAGCCTAGAGCAATAACGGTTATCTCCTGCCAGATGCCGGGGAAGCGACAGCTAACACTGGGCCTCTCCAGCCTTAGCTTCTGCATTCCAAGGTTAGGTGACTCCCATATAAGGAAAGGCCACCTCAGGAAAGCATCTAGAATCCTTTCTGATCTTCTTATAAATAGGTAGAGCAGACCCTCAGGCCAGGGGAAAGTGAGCTTGGTCATACGTTGCCTTCCTAGGGCTTTGCAAGAACACAGGGTTACTCTGATTAGTTCCAGTGATTCATAAACAGTCTTAAAATGAGTGGTGTCATATAACTGAAGGTGAGGTTGCAAGAAGAAATTAGAAACAATGAAACTTTTCTGAACATGAGGCAGAGACAGGTGGGTCTTTGAGTTCAAGGTCAGCCTTGTCTACAGATTGAGTTCTAGGGCAGCTAGGGCTACACAGAGAAACCCTGTTTCAAACACACACACACATACATACATACACACACACACACACACACACACACACACATTTATGAACACGTAAGGACCAAAAATTAATTCAAAATTAAATGTGCAGTGAGTCTGAGATTGCAGTCACCCAGGTGCAGTGTAAGACTTCCCTGTAGCCTTGAGTCTGAACAAAATCGATGCACTTTGTCCTATGCATACCATCAGCCACACAGGACAAACGCACACTGTGTGACACAGCTCCACTCAGGTTCGCAACTACTATATGGTAGGGATTGTAGTGTTTATTTTAACCGTACGTACAATGTTTTCTGCTCTTACAGAAACATAATGATTTAATAACAGAAAATAAAGACATTTTCCTACTGTCATTGTTCAGCATGGAAGTATTAAATTAGTATATCTTTGGATCAAACTGTTTTAGAGTGTTTGATTTTTTTAAATTCCTGATTCAGTTGCTGACTTGATTTCCACAAAGAGCAACCATCAAATGAATTTTGACCTGACATTAGGACAGAATTTCCAATAACTGCTGAAATGGCTTTAAAACACACTTCTGCCATTTTGCAGTTATGTATTTATGCAACGTGGTACTCTCAGCACTGATGATTATAAAATCAAAATATTGATGAACTCAGAGAAACAACAAAGACGCTCTTTGTTCTGCAGCTCAAATATTCAGGCAATATTTAATTCTTTATGTAAAAACTAAACAAGCATACTATCCTGTTAGTATACAAATTCACTTTCGACTTCAGTAAATGGTAAAAATATACATGTAACAATTGTTTCAAAATATATTTCTTTATGATTTATTGTCAGCAAATGTTTGATTTATGTACTTATTTTAAATACTTAGCTACTCAGAGTAGTATAAACATTTCATAGGTGTTAAGGGTTTAGCGTACGAAAAGGTTAAGAACTGGGTCTAATGAGGCAGTGTCCGCACAGTGAGATCATGAACTCAGTAACACCCCGCACCCGCATCAGTCACACTCCAGGGAGTCAGGATGACACAGAACAACAAACAAGCTTTCCATGAGGAGTCACTGGCCCTTGTTTAGACCAAAGCTCCGTAGCTCTGGCTTCCACCTTGAAAACTGTAACTAAGTACCTAAGCTGATGGCCAGGGACCATTTGCTGGAAACCAAGCACCCTATAAATACTGCTGTGATCATAGTCTCAGAAGGGCTTTCTCCTCCTATAACTGTGGGCATCTCTTCCTGCATCCAAGGTTCTCACACCGGGAGCTCAAGGGAGCCTAGTTCTGAGGACAGAGTCTTACAGCAGAGACAATCCTGGGGGGTGGGGTAGGTAGGAGTCATCACGGAACACTCAGAAAGTCATCCTCAGGGACTTTTTAGGGACGCATCTTCAAGATGACAGGGCACTTTATGGCCAAGAGGCTTTATCTGTACTCTTTTGGATTCTTTCCTCAAGAACCTGCAAACACGCGTCTAATATAATACAGAGAATAATACAGTATAATTAAGTTGAATCCTGCCTCATATTTGGCAAGTTCCCACCAATTTCACTTCTGGGAGTCATCAACAATTCTGATGACTCATTTGTTCCTTTAAACTTGTTTCTCTGTGAGAAGTGGCAAACAGTGTCCTCAGACTCCTCCACCCCTTTGCTCTCATCCAGTCACCTGGGCTGGGAATAAAAATCACAGACGCTTCATGAACAGACCAAGTGACCTTCATGCTAATACAGGCCACACAGCCCGTTTCAGAGCTAAACTGAACACTTTCTGCTTACTGCTCCCGTGGGGTGCCTCTTTCTCTGTCTGGCTCACATGGTTTTGTGAAATTGACACACACTCTCTTTAATTAAACCGCAACTTCGAGAACCTAACATAGCCTTACAAAATGACTTTGCACACAATTGAGAGATGACAAACTGTGCCCTGTTGTGATTCAATTTGGCTTTTCTCTAAAATTCAAAGCCAAGCCAGTTTACCCGACAGCTATAGCATTACTAATGATGGTTTAGATAATAAGACAAACTGTTTAAAGGGGCCAGAGTCTATGGCACACACACCAGGTCATGAGAGGACAAGTCCATGCAGCTGAACTTAGAAGCTTCTTAACATCATGACATCACCTAAGACTTGGATGGTGGTGACGTAATTGAAGCCTCCTTTTTATCTCCTCCTCCTCCCTCTGTTCAGTCTCCTCCTCAAGGACCCTAAACACAGGGGACTCCTACCTACCCGCCCCCCCACTCCCAGGATTGTCTCTGCTGTAAGACTCTGTCCTCAGAACTAGGCTAGTCCTTGAGCTCCCGGTGTGAGAACCTTGGATGCAGGAAGAGATGCCCACAGTTATAGGAGGAGAAAGCCCTTCTGAGAATATGATCACAGCATTATTTATAAGGTGCTTGGTTTCCCAGACACCATTTCCTTTCCGTATAACACAAGGCCTGCCCGGGAACAGAACTCCACCTACTTCAACTTCAGTCAGCAATCTCTGTCTATAGCAGTGGTTCTCAACCTCCCTAATGCTGCGACCCTTTAATACAGTTCCTCCTATTGCGGTGACCGCCAACCACAAAATTACTTTCATTGCTGCTTCATTACTGTAATTTTCCTACAGTTATGGGTCGTAATGTAAATATCTGATATGCAGGATATCTGATATGAGACCCCTGTGAATAGATCGTTTGACTGCAAAGCGGTCTTGCCCCACAGGTTGAGAACCGCTGGTCCACAGTTTGTACCCTGCAACCTTTAGACCATGGTCGTAACTGAGCGGGGGACAGACAGCATGCCCACCTAAAATGCAGCCTCTTCCAGCATCCCCGTCATCTCAGCTCCTCTGTGGTACTTCCACCCCCAAAAAAGGCTCCTGAGAGAGAGAGAGACACTTTTGTGCCCTGTCTCAGGAAATCTCCAGCAGTGCCCATTCTCTCACTCTTACACCAACATTTTCAAGCAGCCAGGCGAGGTCCCCAGTGAACATCTTTGGGATCCATTCCTCCCACTAACTTCTTGCTTTATCAATTCCTTCCTGCATGGCAGCAATCTTATCTATCTATGTATCTATGTATCTATGTATCTATGTATCTGTATCTATGTATCTATGTATCTATGTATCTGTATCTATGTATCTATGTATCTATGTATCTGTATCTATGTATCTATGTATCTATGTATCTATGTATCATGTATGTATCTATATATGTATGTATGTATGTATGTATGTATGTATCTATCTGTCTGTGTATCTATCTATCTATCTATCTATCTATCTATCTATCTATCTATCTATCTACCTACCTACCTACCTACCTAACTAACTAACTAACTATGGTTTTGTGAGACAGGGTTTCTCTGTGTAGCCTTGGCTGTCCTAGAACTCGCTCTGTAGACCAGGCTGGCCTCGAACTCACAGAGATCTGCTTGCCTCTGACTCCCAAGTGCACCACCACCGCCCAGCAGAAGCAATTTTATTAAAACAGTGCTTGTCTTGTCAGGAAAAGAATTCACAGGGGCTGGAGAGGTGGCTCAGAGGTTAAGAGCACTGACTGTTCTTCCAGAGGTCGAGTTCAATTCCCAGCAACCACATGGTGGCTCACAACCATCTGTAATGAGATCTGGTGCCCTCTTCTGTATACATAATAAATATTCTTAAGAAAAAAAAAAAGAATTCACTGAAAAACTTGGGACAGCCCGAATCCACATCAGTAGAGCAGACAGACAGTAAATCAGGGTTCAGTGAGTCAGTGGGGTGGGCACTACAGCCAGTTAGACCAATCATTTCTGGTGATTTATCACTAAGTGATAAGAACAAAGGTCACAGAGTAAAGAACTTTAAGAACTCGATGTTTAGTGATCTGAGGATCCAGGTTTGGTTCCCAGCCCCGACAGGAGGGCTGAGGTCATATGTAACTCTAGTTCCAGGGGATCGGATACTTTCTTCTGGCCTCCATAGGTGCTACACACATGTGGTGCACATACATACACATAAGCAAACACTCATACTCATAAAATAAAAATAAATAAATCCTTTTAAAAACTATCCAAAACTTGGTCACAAAGAAAAGGGAAGAAGTCACATTCTCTCAGTATCAACCTGGGGCATTTAGTTAGCAGCTCACAGAGTCATTTTCTTATCTAGGAACCGATGTGTGTTTGACAAGGTTTTACTGTTGACTAAAGGCCCAAACTTTGGATTCTGATGCCTTTTCTGTCCAGGGGCGATTCAGATGACCAGCACTTGGTCTTCTCATCCTGTTGCAGTCTGGTCACCCGCTCCCCAACCCCCTGCAGCCATCTGTGACAGTCTGGTTGGAAGGCCCACACTCCTATGCCTTTACTTCTCCTTGCTTTACCATGCTGCGGGATCCCTCAGTACATGTCCTTGACACACTCATCTATATGTCCTTGACACACTCGTCCTGTGTTTATAGGATAGTCACAGACATTGCACTCTGACTCAGCCATTGCTCTTTTTGCCCAAAATATCTGAAAGTGAATGTTAAATGAATTTCAGAAGAATTTTAATACACACACACACACACACACAAATGCACATGCATGTACTAAGTATGTGGCTACCCACAGAGGCCAGAAGAGAGAGTCTGGCCTCTTGGATCTGGAGATACAGGCAACTGTGTGCCTTCTGACACGGGTGCGGGGAACTGAACAAGATTCTCTGGCAGGACATCAAGTCCTCTTAAGTGTTGGGCCATCTCTCCAGCCCCGTTATTACTGTTTTATTATTTTGTGTACATGTGTGTGTACACACCACAACATGTGTGCGGGTCAGCAGCTTGGGAGAGTTAGCTTTCTCCCTCCACCAGATTCTGAGGCTCAAATGGCAGGTGGCTTTCAACACTGTCATCTCATTGGTCCTTAAATATTTTGCTTTTAAAGGAGCTTCAGGACTTTTAAATGAAAGCACAAAGCAAATGTTTTACATCTTCATGATCACAAAAATCTCAGTTGGTGAAGTTAAATTCAAATGGAAATAATGCATATTACCCTAACTTTAACATAATTCCACGGAAAATCACAGATTCCTCTCATTAAAACCCCAGGCTGCCAGCACAAAGGCTCACAGCCTTCTTTTCCAGGATCAATTATTAAAGCACTCCTCACTTTCAGTCCTGCTGAAGCCTGCCCTGCTTCCCCATCTCAAAAGCCTGTGCCTTGTAGACATTATGCTCTTGATTTCCATTCCACAAACCTCCAAGTAAAATTTATTGGGTGAGTGGGGATATGTACATCCAAGAATTTTTACATAGAAATTAGTAACAGGCACATTTTTTAAAAAAGCTTAAACCTTAAAATAATGAATGAACAAGAGCTGCCTGGGCTGTAAAAATACCACGGGACAGGAGGGGAACACAGTGTGAGGCAGCAAACTGTGCTTCAGTGGTATGAGGAGGGCTGCCGAAGCACCGAAGCACCCCCAGCCTTCTCAAGGCAGCAGCCCAATCGATGCCACAACAAATCCATCCCCTTGATGTTCCACCAGCCCGTCAATGCTTCATACTGCCAAATGTTTTGCAAAAAGGGTCAGAGTTAAACCTGCCTGAAGGTGGGTCCAGGGGCATCAGACCAAAGACCTTCCCTCCATCTGCAGCTAGGGGCTGACCTCTCTCTCCAGGCTGCTGATTGCAAGTGAGCCTGGCCAGTTCATTGCAGTAAGAGAAGACCTGAGAAACATGATTAGGAATTTTAATTAGGGGGACCAGCAGCCTTTGGGGGAGTCCTCTCTTGACTTTCAAGGGCAGATGCTGGCTGTCCAGTCAGCCCATCACAGGACACAAAGAGCTGGGACTGTAGTTAGTGGTAGAACACTTGCCTAGTATATGTGAGATCTTAGGTTCAATGCCCAATACTTGAATTCTCTAGGTAGCCCAGGTTGTCCTAGAACTCACACCAATCCTTCTGCCTCAATCTCTTAAGTGCTGACGTGTACAGTCACACTCAGATTTCCTCCTCCCCTTTTTGCTGTGAGTGTGTGGTGCACATGTAAACAAGTGTGTGTATACATGCACACACTTCAGAGACCAGAGGAGGATCCCTGGGGTCCTGTTCCATTACTCTCCATCTTCTTCCTCTGAGACTGGGTCTCTCGTTGAACCTTAGCTAGACTGGCAGCCAGCAAGCCTGGTGATGCTCCTGTCTCTACTCTCATGGTGCTGGGGTCACAGGCATGCATGGTCAGGTGGGTGCTGAGAGTTCAAACTTCAGCCCTCACGCTTGTGCAGTGAAGTTCTCGGCCAGAGAAACCTCTTCCCAGCTCCTCCAGTGATTTCTTTACATTTTTTCTTATTTTTTTTCCTGCGCAGTTTTTCTTTATCAAGACAATGAAGGCAGCTTATATCAGTCTTCCTCATCACTCAGACTTCTGTCAGTGTTGGATGCAGAGCAGTGAGCATGAAGTGACCACAAAAGGTAGCTCAGAAGAACCATTGCTGTAGCTCAGAGCTCAAAATAGCTGCACAACGCTCACCAGCAATGATGTGCGGGGGCAGCTCCTGCCAGAAATAACTTCTGCAAATGCTTGGACTCAAATGCTAAGCCTCAACACCAGATTGTAATCGCTTTTCAGTGACTTCTAAATGCACATCAAAATCAGTGATCATTGCTGGGAGAGAAGACACTTACAAGGTCAAGCAGAGAGTAGAATGGGCTCCAAAGCAATGCTTTTGGGGGTTTCTAGTTAACTCAGAGTTTGGATATATGATCATAAGAGACCTGGTTAGAAGGGGTGCTTTCGGAACCTCTGTTTACTAATAAATCTAAATCATTGACAATGCAGTATTTTAGAATTTGTTGTAAAATTTCATATGCAACCAAAATTGCTTACAGGCAGCTCAAGAAACAAAGATGCTACCCAGAATTCAAAAACGAATATGAAAATCTTTTACCATAGCAGAATTTACCTTAACATAAAGCTTTAGGACTGAAAATAAGCACAGGAAATACATGGATGAGGTGGGGATACAGCTCAACTGTACGATGCTTGCCTCACAAACGCAAGGCCTTTGTTCTGATACCAAACACTAAAGGAGCGAGGGAGAAGGAGAGGGCAGGAGAGGAAGACAGGGAGGGAGGCAGGGAGAGAGGGAGAAGCTACCTGTTTAAAATGACCGACCTTGCTTATGCCCAGGATTTAAATCTCACAGTAGGCCACACCTTTGAATATTGGACCTGTGTCTCTCCTGTCCCTTCCCCTTTTCTGGGCCCCCAACTGAGCTGTTATGTCTCGGCCTCCTCTGAAATCAGGTGCATCAAGAAGACAGCTGTAGAGAAAGTTCCGTGTGTCTCTGTGAACTGACACTACAGAAATTGTAAGGCCACAGATGCATGCCATTTGTACCGGCAAGAAGGAGTGGTTCCCACGGAGTCTGTCAGATCTCCCAGGGAGCTTCTCCAAATCTATGCGCTTGTGCTCTCCCGTCCGATTCTCTGGCCCTTCTCTCTAGTCCAGCCCATCCTCCCTGCATTCTACTAACTCTGCCCTCCCCTGTGGATGCTACTAGCCCCACCCAGCCTCAAGTATGGTGGCTCATGCCTGCAACCCTGGAACTCAGGAAGGTGAGGCAGGAAAAGGAGCCAGAGGACAGATTAGGTGAGCTACATAATGAATTCGAGATCAGTCTGGGGTACCGAGTAAGACTCTGCCCACCCCACTAAAAAATACAAAAGTTCATCAATTTAACCACTTTCCAGATTTCCATTTCATAGATTAAATATAAATATAGCTATCTCTTAAATAATTAGGTAATAGAAATTTACCTTAAATAAAACTAACTAAACAAACTAAGCACAGAAATGCTTAGCCTGGATAATCAAGCCTCCTCCCTTCTTCCAATTTTTATAGCCTGCACTCCATGAAAAGTCTTGATTCTCTAAGTGTACATTTCCATTTGGGATGATGCTGATCTTAGAAACATTTTACAAATCTTAAAACAACAAAAAATGCTGCTGGAGATGGGATATTCTCCTTAAGCCCTTTCCACAGAACCTGATCTTTTAAAAAGACTAACTCCTAAAAAGACATTCTAACTTACTACCTTACAGTTAATACTTTCTAATAGTTTTAGATAAGCACTTCAAAAGGTGTGTGTGTGTGTGTGCACACACACACATATACGTGAGTGCTAACACACACCGGTATGTATGTGAGTATAGTGTGTGTGTAGGTGTGTAGGGGTGTGTGTGTGTGTGTGTGTGTATGTGTGTGTGCATCAGTGCTTACGCACACCTGTATATATGTGAGTATAGTGTTGTGTGTAGATGTGTGTTCATGCACCCATGCCTAGCCCAGGGAAGACACTGAGTGTTCTGTCCTGTCACTCTCATCCTATTCTTTTGAGGCAAGGTCTCTCGTGGCATCTGAAGCTAGGTTGGCAGCTGGCAAGCCCCAGGGACCCTCTGACTCTCACTTACATGGTACTGGAGCCACTGTCTTAAGAGTTTCTATTGCTGTGATGAACGTCACGATCAAAATCAGTCTGGGGAGGAAAGGGTTTGTTTCAGCTTATAACTCTCCATCACACTCCATCACTAAGGAAAGTCAGGGCAGGAACCCAAGCAGGGCAGGATCCTGGAGGCAGAAACAATGCCGAGGCCACAGAGGGGTGCTCCTATGGGCTCGCTCCTCATGGCCTGCTCAGCCTGCTTTCTTATCCTCCCCAGGACCATCTGCCGGGGTAGGTAGCACACCACAGTGGTTAGGCCCTTTCACATCAGCCATTAGTCAAGACAATACTCCACAGACTTGCCAACAAGACAATTCTATGGGGGTATTTTCTCAAATAAGAGTCCTTCTTCCCAAATGACCCTAGCTTGTGTCAAGTTGACAAAACACCAGTCAGCACAGCTACAAATACATATGGCCACATCCAGCCTTTTCTGTGGGTGCTGGGATCTGAACTCAGGCCCCCACATTTATGCAGCAAGCACTGTTACTGAGCCATCTCTCCAGCCCCTCAGAAGGAATTTTTGATGTGACAGACTCAGTTGATAAGACATTATAGAAAAAAAGAACAGGGGATTTTTTTAAAAGCTATCAAAATATCATTTTTCACACCCTCTAACCCATGGCCAAGTGACAATCATCGCTGGAATGTGGTTCTATGGGAGGGTGTCTGCCAGCACTACCCCAGGAGAAGTGCTCATGTGATATGATATCTCCCACAGACAATCAGTGTTCAGAAATCTCAAATGACATAACTAAAAATAACATAGAAAACTAGCTCTGTTCCTTTGAAAAGAAATAAAGCTATTATAATTCACGTTAAGGTGCCATCTTTTATTTTTAAAATTTTATTACATTTATTTATTTATTTATTTATCTATTTATTTATTTATTTATTTATTGTGTGTGTGTGTGTGTGTGTGTGTGTGTGTGTGTGTGTGGTCACAGCACATGTGTGAGGTCAGAGTACATCTTCCAGGAGTTGGTTGGTTCTCTCCTTCCACCATGTGGGTTCCAAGAATCTAACTCAGGTTCTCATGCTTTCTGGCAAGCGCCCTTACCCAATGAGCCATCTTACAGGCCCTAAAATGGCATCATTTGAATGATAAGAAGAACACTATGGCTTCCTTCATTCCTATTAGAGGCTTTGTACCAAAAATCGATGTCTTTATCCACCGTCGCCCTGCCTCTGTCCTCTGTGTCCCTGCCCACACTGAGCATGCACCATCTTTCTGGTCCTGGAGGATTATTGCTGGAATATGCATGCTTTCTGGACACCGCTTGTCCCCTCCTTAGAACCATCTCCACTGAGCAGAAGTGCTGCTCACTGCCTGCACCTGTGCTGCTTCCTACCCTGGTTACACTCATTACCACCCTCCTTCCCGCCCTGGTTACACTCATTAGCACCTTCCTTCCCGCCCTGGTTACACTCATTACCACCCTCCTTCCCGCCCTGGTTACACTCATTACCACCCTCCTTCCCGCCCTGGTTACACTCATTACCACCTTCCTTCCCGCCCTGGTTACACTCATTACCACCCTCCTTCCTGCCAGATCCGTTTTCCCAGGCTTACTGTACCGTATACAACTGTTGTGGTTGGATGTGGAATGTATCTGGACCCTTGCTTACCAGACTGTGGGACCTTCAGAAGGTCCAGCCCTGCTGGAGGAAGTGAGTTTCCAGGGATGGGCCTTGAGGTTGTATAGCTTGGACCACTTCTTGTCTGGTTTCTACGGATACTGTAAGCAGCTGCCTCACCCTCCTGCCACCTTGCCCTTGCTGTGAAGGCCTGTAGCCCTTCTTGCTGGGTTCTTAGTGATGACAAGAAGAAGAGTAACTACTATAGTGCCTTTTAATCCTCTGTAGCCCAGAACTGTGGCCTGATAGGTGAAAAACGCTCTGTATTTCACACAGCCAGGACGTGAAGGTCTCAAATGTCAATATTCCCAGGCTTACTTATGCAAAAATGAAGTGATTNTCTGCTCTTTGAAATAACAAAGCCTATGTTGTTTTGGTGGTATTTTTGTTGTTGTTGTTGTTTTGTTTTGTTTTTCATGGCAGCTCAAACTTTTCCTCCGGGAGGTGGCAGGGAATGGAGGGGACTTCTTTACCACCCATCCCTGCCCTTGCCACAAACATGCAAATCCCCCGGCCTCTGTTTCCTTTCCTGGGAAGGATGAATGAATACAGGTGCCGCTCAGTTCTCTTTTCCACTGAAGACAGTTCAGGATCCAGGAACTGGTGCCACCACCATGGGTGAGCCCTTCCCATCTCACTTAATGCAATCAAGATATTCTCCCAAAGGCATGCTCAGAGCCCATTTCCCAGGGGGTTCCAGATCAAGGCTCCTACCCTAGCACAATTCCAACCCTCAGGAGCTCAAAGGTTTCCCTTTTAACCCATAACCTTTCACTTCTTGTCCCCAAGCCTCATGACCATGTTAATGTAAAATGCATGCATCGCTCTCTGTTTCCGGGTTGTGGACATGATGTGACCAAGGGCTTCAGGCTCCTGCTGCCTTTACCTCCCTGCCATAATGGACTAGGCCTTGAAATCTGAACCAAAATAAACCCTTTCTCTTTCAAGTTGAAAGTAGAACTTAATTTTGAGTAGCTGAGCACTCTAAAAGTATTTGTTGAATAAACAAACGTTACCGTTTATGATCAGGATTCATAAATGCTGATAGAATAGCTCAAAGTTCCCATCACTGCTAATGACTTGATTTCAGTCTTCTACCCTGAACTCATGGTAGAGAGGAATGATTGATTCTGAATCACAGGACTGCGGCCATCTTGAGTTGTAACTGTAACAATGTCCCCAAGGAACCCTGGTTCGATTTTTCAGCATCATTTTCTAGCAAATGACTAAAAATGAACAAACTACTATAGGGGACAATGAGTGGCGGTGTGAGAAGCTCACAGCAGCAGCTGTGTGCGGAGCTTTACGGCTGGACTCTGGTGCCACAGATGTCCCTAGCTCTTTGATATCCACCTAAGATAAACCCAGCACTGTCCAGCAAGGATGATGTCACATTTGTCCTAAACCATATACAGGCTCATCTCTCCTCCCCAAACTGCAGAGACTCCATTGTTCTGGCAGTCTCACAGGACCATGGTTTGGTCTGTACGTCATTGAACAAGCTGTACTTGTGTGACCCTAGATCAGCCTGCTTCTTTTCTGTCTGGGTACCATGGGACTGGGATAGCCTAGGGCAGCTGTGTGGGAGGGAATTCTGGGACCTTGCTTCTGAGGATTCAGAAGCACACTTGGGTACCCTGACCTCTTTTGCCTCTGGATTAGTAATCAAGCTTGTCCCTGTCTCCCCTCGGCAGGCCATCTCAAACCTAAATTCTGGATTGTATGAGGCTGTTATGAGGGTGTGGAGTAACAATGCTAGGGCGTTTCCTAGGCTTCCAGGACCACGGTGGTGCTGGTCAAGCAACTGAAACCCTTTTTTTTCCTTTTCATGAACTTCCATTTTCTCCCCTCTACCACTTCACCAATTTAAACCAGAAGTTTTTGGCCCAGCAAAGGCTGACATAAACACAGATAGTGCAGGAGCTGATTAGAAACACCAACATCAGCAGAGGAGCTGATCAGCAAGGCTGGGGAGGAGGGCGGGAGCCTGATTTTTCCACCAGAACCAGGGCTGCTTGGGGAGGACCACACAAGAAACTCTGCTCAGAGGAGTTTAGGTCAAACCCATCACCAGGAGCTTTCAAACTGTGTGACACATGGGACCTCCTAATGCACGACTTTGATGAGGTTTTCCTACCTCCTCTCTGAAGGTTCTGCTACTTGTAACATTCCTAAAGTGAAACTCAGTTCTAGAAGCTCCGGGGAATAACAGGAAACTACCTGCAGACCCCGGATTCATCATAAACACCCTTTTCTGGTTTTCATGGCCATCAGGGAGGCTCCAGGGGGAAGGCTGAGGACATTAGTGCTCAGGACACTGAAGACATGTCTAAAGGCCCCTTGCATTACTAAGGAAGGCCACATCAAGTCCTTCTTTTTGTATTTAAATGTGAACAAAAAGTTTAAAGGTCTTGGTAGATCTTATCAAAGCATCTAATTTTTGTTGTTTTTCTTTCATTTGGTGTAAAATACTTCACTAGACATAATCAAAACCCTTGCTTTGGGGATGGCGAGTTGGCTCAGTTTTTAAGAAGCCCCAGGAGCTCTAAGGCCCTCTACCGGCCTCCATGGACAACACATACATGTGGCATATGTTCATACAGACATAAGCAATAATAAAAAATAAGAATAAAACCTAAAATCCTTGCTCTGAACAAAGTAAGGGGAGGGGGATACCCAGGCACAGTCAGCTCCTAGACGACACTTTCCAATGGCTACTGAAAACCCACTACATGTAATTAGTGGCAGAGTAAAATCTCCATAGCAGTTAAAATGCTTGATGACACTTTATAATGTCATAGTTTCAAGGTGACTGGGTAGACTCCCAAAACCACCACAACAACCGCCGCCTCTTTTCAGAGAGGAATCCTACCATGACTCCAGGGTCCATCTTCCCAAACCTGCCCAGGGTAACTCAAGTGCCACCTCTGCCATTTATGTCATTCACTCACGACTGCTATTTAATTAATATCTTTTTTAATTTATTTTTTTGGAGACAGAGTCTCATGTAGTCTAGGCTAGCTTCAAATTCACTGTACAGCTGAGGATGCCCTTGAGCCTCTGATCCCCCTGCCTCTACTTTTCCTGGGGGTAATCCTGAGGGACAACCAGGCAAGCTCCACCATGATACATTTATAAATCACTTGGGATTGAACCCAGGGCTTTGTAAATGCTGGGCATGCACCATACCAACTAAGCTACAACCCAGGTCTGCAACATCTTCTGAAGTCAGCACACTTATGAGTAAGTATAATTATTTGAAAAGGCAAGTGTGTAGCAGTGCAATAAATCAAATGCCAGTGTCACTTCCCTACATAGAAACAATCTAAGGAAAAATACTGAGAATATTTGAAAGAAATATTAAACAGTATAATTAAATTTGAATGGTGATACCACTCCTGAGGACTTAAAATGTTATAAAGACTTTTGGTTTCATGGCATTAAATGGAATGAAAAAAAATAACTTGAGGATAATAATTTTCTCACTGTGTAAGAAATGTCATGCTTGGAAGCATAAAAACATAAGCAACTTCTTTCCCCCACTCCCAAACATTAACTGCAATCAAATCTTAGTTTCTTAAATGTAATAATTTAGGAATAATGATCTATAATTAGTATATCAGTTAACTATAAACATTTCATTCATTCATTTGGAGTGTATGTACAGTATATTTCAGAGACATTATGAACATTTATCTTATTCCAGTTTGGAACTTAAAACTGAATATTTTAAAAGATTTGCATTACATTGATTTGCTAAAATAACACAGTTATAGGCTACAAAATATAAAGTTTCAAACACTCAGGCCTATGCTTTCCCAGAGGAATCTGGCTTCTCACTCGCAGTAAGGAGGGAGCTCACTCATGCGTTCTTCCTGCCTTCTCATCCACGTCTGAACGCCTAGATTCTCCCAAGTTATTATTAAAAGCCTGGGCTCAGCTCTTGACAGGGGTTGGGGGTTATAAGAAACTGCTTCCATATTTCTGGAGTTTCACTTGCTTTCCATTGAGCCACAAAATGGCCCTAAACCAGTGCCCACGTGAGCACAGAGGACGGTCTAAGGGAAGGACAGCCCAAGCTCATGCATCAGCCTGAGTACCTGCACCGCTACCTCTGCCAACCCGGCGGTGGCTCTGTGAAGGCGGACAGATGCCTTTGTATCTTTCTTCTTGGAAGTCTATGCCTAGAATCCATTAGAGGGCTTGTATCGCAGCACGCTTTTGATAAACCCTGTTGACAGGCTATGTCGTCACTCACAACATTTACTGATGGACAAGCTCCAAAGAACTAACTGTGCTTGACTGTTTACTAATGCACTGCATGACCCCAGGGGCCGGGTACTCAGCAGTGACCAAACCCAGGTACTCAGCAGTGACCAAACCCAGGTACTCAGCAGTGACCAAAGCCAAAGAGAAGGCAATCTGCCTCCTTAAGGGCTTACTATCTAGCAGATGAGTAAGATACGGTTAGTTCAAAACACAGTAAGAGGAACCATGATAAAGAGAGAGCCCTGGGTCATCCTGGTCGGTCTTCAGCCCTCAGTAACTTTCCCCTTTCTTCTTTTTAATTTCTGTTACCTGTCAACAATCATTCTACAACAGAAAAGAGTTGTTTTCCTTCATTCTGTGATACTGTTTCTGTGGTGTGGTGGCTTCTAAGTCCCCCTTGACTCCCTGTTCACTCTGTGATAATGGTCTAGTGAGATGGTAGTTTGGATTTCCCCCTTGATTGCTACTACGTGGTTGTCTTCTGTGCTGTACAGGACTCAGAAACCCCCAAACACCTTCGGGGTGTTCACCTCCACTCGGGTGTGGACATGTTGGTTATTTGTGTAGTTACTTCTCTGGGAGGAATGGCTTCTAAGAAGGGACGAATTTATCAGTGTCAGGCACATCTAAGTATCTTTTACGAGTTATGATTCTGTTCCACTATATGGTAGGTATTTTATTCGGTATTTTGATATATTAGTCATCATAACGAGGATTGTTTCTCTTGGGTATTTTTAGGATTAATACCCTAGACTCGTTTTTTTTTAATACCAGAAAATTCCAAAACATTAAGAAAAACACCTGGATCTGGTAGGCTACCCTGAGGACTAAGAGAATCTTTGGACCAAATCTGTTTCCAATAACTCTAGGGACTCTGCTTAAATTTCCAGCTCTTCCCTCTGTGCGGTCCCTGTCCCCCAGCAGCTGCCCTTTCTCAAGCTGTCACCTGCCTGGCCCTTCAGTCCTTTCTCCCTTCTCTCAAGGCCTCTTTCCTTTTTTTTTTTTTTTAAAGCAAAAATCACTATCTTTGCTCTTCTCTGTCGCAGGGATCTTAGTCCTTTCTAATTGCAGAAAACAACACTCAAGAAATAAAGCTCTGTGGATAGAGTGTGTGCCTGTGTGGAGGACAGCATTGTGGCAGGGGGTGAGAGCCAGGCAGGGCGAGTCCACAGTCAGCACTGAGCAGGCTTTTAACAAAAGCCTGGCTTGTTTGGCGTGTGCTCTGGCCTGGAATCTTCCATCCTAGGATGCTGGCTCACTAGTCATCTGAACTGCACAGCTAGATTTCAGCTGTAACTGGAAAAACATGAAACTGGTGTGCAAGGACTCCGCTGCAGTCAGGGGTGTGTGGGGAAAATAATACTCCTCAGGTGGGCGCTGCTGCCACCTACAGACCTCCTCATCCTCATCTCACAGGGTGTAGGGACGTCTCTGTGGAGAGTTATTAAATCCTAGCAAAAGGTAGCAGATGAAAAAAAATGGCCCTGCTTGTACAAGATGGTTTTTTTCTTATTTCTATACGTCTAAAATTACTCTAAAAACACAGTCTTTTGACTGAAAAAAGAAAGGAATGGGGACAGGAGAGATGGCTCAATGGGTAAGGCACTGGGTTCTCTTCCAGAGGACCTGGGTTCAATATCCAGTACCCACAGGGTGGCTCACATAGTCTGTAACTCCAGTTCCAGGGATCCAACGCCCTCTCCTGGCGTCTGTGGGCACTGCATGCATGTGGTTCACAGACATACACGAAGGCAAGATGCCCATAAACATAAAATACTTTCTTAAAAATTTAAGAAAAAGAAAAGAAGAGAAGGAAGTAAAGGATAAAGAGGTAGAAGACAGGGCCCTGATCAATGATGATGTTCCCTGAGCTGAAGAGCTGAAGATAGCCTGATGGCAGCTGTCACCGGCTCCACACCATTTCACCCTCTTTCCATCTCTCCAGATACCCAGTAAAATCTGCTAAAAACAACAATAACAACAACAAAAAACCCCACTGCCTGGGGCCAGTGGTAGCAGGGAAACAGGAAGAATGATGGCCAACAAGGGCCAAAGCAACACTTAGCCTTCTACAGGAAGTCTAAGAATTTGACACCAGGAAGAATCTGGAGTGAGAGACCACAAGAATGAAATCTTTCAGGGATCTGTGGAATTGTGCTGTCCAATAGTGACCATATACCCAGAGCTGGCTTTTGAGCACACACAATAGGAGGAGTCTGAGTTGACATGTGTGAAGCTAGAGTGAAAAGAAGCCAGATAGCTCAACAATTGCATGCTAATTAAAATATTATTTTGACACAGAAAGCTAAATAAAATATATTATGAAAATGAAGTGTCTGTTTTGACCTTTCTAACACAACTAACTATCAGAATATTTTGAGTTGCACACATGGCTTTGAGAACTGATGGATGCATCTCTGGAATGTTTGGGAAAGCCATGGATCCCCTACAGGGTGCTGTTATGGGAGCTCCGACCACCTTCAGTAGTGGAAGATGAACCCCAGAGGGTTGGGACCCAAGACAGCAAACACTGACAGACTAAATGGGAGAAGACACAGACTGACAACAATAGATGACTTTCTTTGCTTTAGCAACTTTTTGTTAAATTGCCAAATAATTCCTAAGAAATAGCACATGCTTTAAAAATAGAATTCAGTCTAAGGAGAAAATTCAACATTTCAGGAACACATTTACAGCATGAATCAAGGTACAAGGTGCAATTTTCCAATATGAAGAAGCTATGCTCAGTCATTGGAGTCAAACTAGAAAATAAGAAAACCAAGGAATCATCAGGGGGCAATGTCTTTGAATCCCTCAAAGTACTGCACAGTGACTGCCCAGGTCTGAGGATAACACTGTCCAAGTTCACTAGAAATATCAGACACATGCATGGCTGCAGTCACTTACATGCTATATTTATTTCATGTCTTATCTATTTCTTGAGGCCATGTCTCTGGAAATTCGTGAGCAAAATGTTGAAAAAAAAATGCTGACTCCAAGTTTCCCAAAATGAGTGGAACCAGAAACCAGTTTCTCAGACATGCTCTGTAGGAAGCCTAGTTCCTCGAGGTTCTGTACCATAAACATTTATGGTTACCTGTACGTAGCACATGCAGACTTCAGAGTTGAGGTGATGTGCTAGCACATGGTCCAGTATCTTTATTTTATAGATAGGGTACTGAGCCACAGAGAGATGGGACTTGCCTGAGATCACAGAGCTCACTGGCGTGTCAGGGCTGCTCTACAGTGCAGCTGTACACTTGGCACCCTGGGAACGGTCCATGCTTCCTAAAGATCAGCATGGGCTGTATGAAAACTCCAGCTGGCCATACTTACTCCAGAAGGCTTTTGTAAAAAAGGCTCACATAAGCCCTGTCTATACCATGTGCATCAGAACACTTCTTTTAGATAAATTTAACTGTATGGATAGGTAGCTTAGGTGGCAGTGCAGAGTCTGCTGCGCCTCGGATGTTAAAGGGAAGCCTGGTGTCTAATAACAAGGTGTCCAGCACAGGGAGGTACAAAGTGACTCCAGGGAGCAGCTCAGAGGCTCCTGCTCCTCTCTCCCTACATTGCTCACATGCACATCCCAAGCACCCAGACACTTCCGGAACTCCGTGACCTGTTTTTCAAAACCCACACCAAGTACTCTCCTTCTGAAGTACACTGATGTGGCATTTCAGAGCACCCAGACAAACTAGCCAGCCTGTGTGAGCTGCACCATGTGGCCTCATGGACAGTGGTGTTAAATTGATATCATTTAGATGGGAGTTGCTTTTCTGTATGGAGGCTAAATTTTCATGTCATGAAAATTTATGAGTGTATGAGTGCACACACATACACACACACACACACGACTTAGCATCCAATCTTTTATTTAAAAGGATTTTTTAAAATTTATGTATATGAATGTTTGTCTGCATGTGTATATACGAAACATATACATGATGTGTTCACTGAGGCCAAAAGTGGGTGTCAGATCCTATGGAACTGGAGTTACAGATGGTTGTTAGAGCCACCATGTGGGTCTGGGAACTGACCCTGGTCCTCTGCAAGAACAGTAAATGTTCTAACCACTGAGTCATCTCTCTAGCCCTGGGCATCTCATAGTGAAAGTTCTCCAGTCCTTCCATAAATAATGGATAGCAAAGTTACTTTACTAAGAATCTCTTCTTTCACAGAGGAAAAAAAAATGTGAAATACAAAAAAATCTCAAAAACTTCATTGTATTTTCACGAAACCCCTCCCCCCAGGATCAGGACCTTGTTGTGTGATATTTTGTTTGTGTTCTGACAAATAAAGTTTGCTTGGACGTCAGAGAAGCAGAGCAGCAGCCATTAGAGACTTCTTACCTCTACGAATCCTCAGACTGAATGGGGCCAAGAGCCTGTCTCCACCCGCCTTATATTCCTGTCTCTACCTCCCTAGTGCTGGAATTAAAGGCATGCATCACCACCTGGCTCTGTTTCTCTTTTAGACTGGTTCAATCTCATGTAGCCCAGGGTGGCCTTGAACTCCTGACCTTCCTGCGTCCTCTTCCCAAGTGCTGGGGTTAAAGGTATGTGCCACCAATGCCTGGCCTCTATGGCTAACTAGTGGCTAGCTCTGCCCTCTGATCTCCAGGCAAGCTTTATTTGTCAGAACACAAACAAAATATCACACAACAGGACCTCAATAAATGCCCCAAGACTTTGCCTTGAGAAGGTCTGGTGTCCCTTTGAAGTCCAATCTATTTCTAAACTAGAGGTGAATGAGCTAAGAGCTTCTTAAAGCATTCAGATATCACCTAGGGGCCTGGGGTGGCATTCAGAGGACTGTACTGATGGCTACACACCACTAAGCAGGATGCTCAGGTACCACCCAGGGATCTGGGTGGCATTCAGAAGGTACTGATGGCTACACGCCACTGAACAGGATGCTGGAGGTACTGTACCTTTGCAGGTGAAACATTTGATATGGAAATGCTTGGTCTGGACCCGGAGCACTTCGCCCTTGCATGGCTCCCCACATTTATGGCAGTGAATGGCAGGCTTCTCTGATGAGTGGTGAGGGTCCTGCGGATGGGCCACTGGAAAGAAACAGCAAAAGATTTAGGTGAAAAGGAAGCATTTCTACAAAACAGTCTTGACAAGGATGTGTGACCGCCCCTAGCATGCAGCGGGAAATGAGCCATGCGGCCATTCAATAAGCACGAGGAGGGTGCACACACCTCACCCATGAGCTTGGATCCACAGCTGCATGCATCAATGGCAGCCTTAACAGTCCACTGGGGACACACATGCTGTCTCTTGCCTTCTGCCCCAACTGCTCAAGGACTACGGATTGTACAAATACAGTCCGGTTTCGCTTAGTACTTTGTGGTCAGTATTTGTGGCACCTTTTTGCTGACTTAGTACATTCCAGCAGGAGTTCGCTGCAAGGCAAAGGTTCCTCAGAGGCAGGGACCATTTCTTCCAGCCTGCTTGGTTTCTTTCCTAATTATATTTCGTGCCCCAGCTCCTGTCACACAGAATGCTCATGCAGTGCTAACTACGTAGGCTGTGTGGGACAGTTTCTCACTGCCATCATCAGACACTGTTCTCTATCTGACTCTGGGGACTCATCTAACCTACTGGAGACCCATTATGAGACTCTCGTGGCGTGCACAGTTCCCACATATACTATGAGCAAAACCTTAAAAATAATAACCATCGGCGAAGCCTGGACCCCTCTGCATATGACCTGTTTCCTTGCCCGTAAGGCAGAGGGGACTGGACCAGTTGGGTGCGTATGAGGGGGCTCACGGAGATTAGCCTCTTAGATCCATAGTGCAGTTTTCAGGAAATGTAAGTTAGTTTGGCTGTCCTGGCCTCAGAGTCAGGTGCAGAGCCTGAACTAACCGCAGAGGGGCAGGAGGGAGACAGTGAGACAACACCTGGGTGTCAGGAACCACAAGGCTTTGTGTCTCTTGCAGGTTCCTTGGCCAGAGAATGTCAATAGCCACTTGTGGGTAGCAACTTCCTTTGCTGATGAAGAGCCAGCCTTAGAACCCATGTGACATATCAGGGAATCCGCACTTGACCAACCAACATAAAGAGCAATGGAGTCTTTTAAACACTTTTTTAAATGTTTGTCAGGTAGGAAAACTGCACTAGGCAGCTCATGGGAGACCCAGCGTAGAAAGCACATAGAAGGGAGAAGCTGGCTGTGTGTGCTAGCAGGTGTATATAAGCACGGCATGGATGATAGCATGGCATTTGTTCTGTATAGAATGCCCCCCCCCCATTCTCATTTTGCTGAAAAGAGTTTGGGCAGGATGGTGCAAACAACCAGTTCCTGACCCCATCTCTGAAGAACAAGGTTCTTCTTGTGAGGTTTCAGTCAGGAGCAGGTGTGGTTTCAAGCTAAACCACATGTGACTCTTAAGCGTATTCGTCTGGATCCCAAGAATACCAGGAGGCAGGGAACCCAGCATCACAAGCCACCGGCATCCCTTTATCTACCTGGTGAGAGCTCTCTGTATTTACCACCAGATTCACATTTTCTACAGGAATTAAGGAGGGGCATGCATGCTATCAAGATCTCTGAGAGTAATGTATGTCAAGTCCAAAATCTATTCATATGGGCATGAAGAAAAAGGTTCTCTCAAGAGCACCTGCTCCAGATGCTGGTGGGAGAATATGTGAGCTTTGCAGTTTCCTCCAGTTAACTCCTGTTTTCCAGCAAAGTTATTATCACTGGGTATCATACTAATACTGTGCATGGTGCTTATACATAAGTCATTTTATTCTGGTTGCACCACCCTTGCCTGGCAGTGGGATGAGCAATAATGCTCCCATTTGGTGGATAAGGCAATTGGGCTTCAGAGATGCTGAATGGCCCTCTCAGAGTAACAGCTAGTGTGAGTGCAAAGATGGACACCTCAGCCCTTCTGGACCTACTATGCTCTTCCCAGACAATTAGGATAAGCCAGGAAATTGTTACAAGCAAGATATTGATTTAGCCAATTTTATGCACAATTCTCAAAGTAACATCTAGAGTTTGGCTTTCAGAGAGAACACTGAGAGCTTTTGTGGAAAAGGTGTCTCTAGGTGGGCCCAGGACCCTGGTTATCAACAAAGTAATTGTGCGACCCTTGAATTAGAAATCCCTGTGCCATGTATTTAGAAAGGCAAATGTTATCTCATCCCAAAGGCTATCATATAAAAGACTAAACACACACACACACACACACACACACACACACACACACACAAAGAAACAAATGTTAGGGGCATGTCTCCTGGAAAAGCAACACAGACACAGTTGATCAGAATGTAAATTAATATAGTGTTATGAAATACTATGGAGGTTCCAACCAACAATCCAAATACAGATACTCAAAGGAAATGAAAATACATTGACAGACAATCTGCCAAGGGATGGAGAGATGGATAAAGAAAACATGGTACATCTATCTACATGATAGAATATTATTTACCCATAAGAAGAATGGAATTTGGTCTCTTACAGCAACATGAATGGAACAGGAGGACATTACATTACGGGATCAAAGTCAGGCTTAGAAAGACACATGTCACATGTTCTCAAATCTATACGTTGACCTCATGGAGGTGGACAATGGAGTCATGGTTACCAGAGCCTGAGAATGATGTGGGTGAGGGAGGGATGGAGAGGGGCTGGTTAACACTTTCAGGAGTGCTGTTGGGCATAAGGAATGGCTTCCAATATGTTGGAGCAGATCAGAATTACTATGGTTGACAACTGAGTATTTCAAGTCAGCAGGTAAACAGGATGTGACAAGTCCCCAGTGCAAAAGAATGGTAAGTGTCTCAGGTGACAGATATGCCAAATACCACAATCTATCATATAACATACACCCACTAGTATTAAAATGTCACACTGTGCTCCATAAGTACCTAGAATCACCATGTATTGATTAAAATAATAATAACCAGGCATGGTGTTACATGCCTTGAATCCAGTCCTAGAAAGGCTGACACAGGGAGATCAGGAGTTCCAGGCTAGCCTGAACAACATGATGATTTCTCATCCCAAAAACTAAGACAAACAACAAACAAAAATAAATAATTTTAAAAATGCAGTCCCTCCAACATTGCCCAGGAGTGGGGGTCAAGAATCTCTTTGTAGTAAATCCCTCAGGCAATTCTTACACACACCCCAGATGAAGAACTTCAGCATTCTTTTCTAAAAAATGTTTTTACATTTATTTTTAATTATATGTGTATGTGTAGGGGTTTGTACTTTTGAATGCAGTATCCGTGGAGGCCAGAAGAGAGCAATGGATCCCCTGGAGCTGGAGTTACAGGTGGTTGTGGGAAGCCCTATACAGGTACTGGGAACCCAAACTCAGGTCCTCTGAAAGACAAGTGTGGGTCTTAACCACTGAGCCATCATGCCCTGTAGGTTAGCATTCTTATCACTGGGTAGGTCTGCTTAAAAAAAAAGAGTTAGGATTTACAGCATACCTCTCAAGACCTCCTATTTCAGCGTATCCTACAGGTGTGCACCACCACAACCAGGAGAACCCATCCTCCAGAAACAAGGTGACAACACAGGACATCCCTTAAATGGAGAGTTTCTGCCTAAGAGACCCTAAAACTTCTGACTCTCCATTTCATATTGCTAAGCAAGCCAGCCAGGCTGACTCAGGAGGAGAGAAGGAAAATGTCTACCACTCTTGGCTTTTCTGTGTATGTGAATAAAAAAGCCAGCTCAAACCCTGGCAACTGTCCCTGAGGTCAGAGCAGAGACCAACATTTGCATTCTGCAAGCATTTCCGTGTCTGGAGAGAATTTTCATCTTCAACTAGACATAGGCAGACCAGACCATTTACCTCCCTTTCCTTCAACTG
>LZPO01066274.1:269308-280375 GCA_001675575.1 Neotoma lepida
AAAGAATGAGATTTCTTATCAGGAGAACAGTACAAAATCATTGTGTATTTTATCCCAACTAAATCAGTGTAGACAAAAGAACCTCCCTGATTTCACAAGGTGAACAAAGAGGTCCCTTTTATGTGGCTGTCCTTGGAGGTTTGGTTATTACCAAGTGAATGGCAGTGTTTGCTCTAGTGTATGCAGAAGTGTGCCAAGCTGAGCTGCCTGCAGTATACCTCAGTGCTGCACTCACTGAGTCTGCTCCTGGCTCCTTTGCTCATTTTCACTCTGCTGATGCCATCAGAGTCTGGGTGGTCTCTGTTTCTTCTACTGACAGGGGAAACTGAGAAAAAAAAAGCTCACATTCTGGTTAAGGCTGATGTGCCCTGTGCCCCAGGGTTCCCAACTCTTCCCACTGTTTCTAGTGGTCAATGATTTACCCTGGGACGGGGGTGAGGAGAGCTGAAGGATTGTGAGGTGATGGGAGGTGGGGAGTGCGTGTGCAGAAACCATGATCATCTTATCAGCAAAGGGGAGAAGTATCGTATCAAGATTGGGGAGGCTTCGGCCCCTCTGACAACACTACCTACTTCAAGCTATACCCAAGGGCCGTGGGTTCACTTCCATAGTAAATAAAGTGGCCTGACCACACCTCTGAAACTCCAGTGCTGGAATAAGACTAGGATGCAAGCCACTGAGGAGATTCCAGCAACCTCTGGAGTCCTTAGGCAAAGCCCATTACAGAGCCCATCCTGCACCCCTGCAATCAAATCCAAAACCAGTCTCATCTTGCCCATGCTACATCCCTCTTGGAGACAGACACGAAACTGTGGAGGAACATGTGAAATGCAAACTCCAGAGCAGGAAAGGCAGACCTGTGTGAGACAGACAATAAGCACTCAGGCATACCTGTGCTCTGGGTCATCTGAAATATTCAGAAATGCCCACGTCACAGTCCTCCCCCAGCCTTTGCTATGACATGGCACTTGATGGCTTTGAAGACATGGGAAAAGCTTTCCTGCCTCATTTAGGACACAATCTCTGTTTCTGGTCCTCTGGCTCTTACACTGTTTCACCCCCTCTTCTATATATTCTTATACCTGTCTTAACTTATTTTACTCTCAGAGCTTTTGGGGAAGAAAAAGCAGGATCCAACAACCGACTTTTACCAAGAGGCAAAGGAAGACTCAGGACAAGATGACTCACTCAGGGTGACATAGACAAAAAATACAGATGGCAATAAATCAAGCTACAAACGCTAATGCCACTTTCTCTACCTCCCACTAAATTCTGCCCACTGTCAACTTCTCATCTTTGCTGCAAACCAAGTCCAGGCCCTCCACCCCTTTCTCAGTTGCTGGAAGCTTCCTGCTCAGTTTTCCTCTGTCTTTCCTAAAGCGACCTGCGAGAGCTGTCTGCTCGAAGAGACAGAACACAGCTCCCACTCCTTAACCGTGGGTGGGCTGCTCTTTCCTCCACTGGGGAACAGTGTGGAAAGGCAGAGGAAAGGAAAAGCTGTGCAATGGAGACGTCTAACAGTCACTGCCTCAGGCAGGACTGAGGTCAGTGGGTACAGTGGCAGGTGGTGCTGGAATGGACCTTTGAAACAATGGGATAGAAACTCACAACTACTGCATTCTTTCCAAAGCAAAAAAACCCATCATCTTACTTAAATCCTGAGAAAAATCACGAGAGGGAGGGAAGGAGGGAGGGAGGGAGAGAGAGAGAGAGCGTGCAAGCGCTACCCATAGCCAGCATTCCTCAAAATGATCAATGTCATTAAAAATTAAGAAAGTCTGGGAAACTACCACAGCCAAGGAGATATGACAGCTAATATAATGCAATGCTCTGATGGATTCTTGATACTGATGAGTGTAACTCTCACCCCCCCCCCATCAAAGAAACTTCTTTGTCACAGCTGGAGACCATTAAAAAAATATCATAACTGGTCAAATGCAGAGAACACCTGGCTGTGGGGAGCCCAGGCCCAATTGATACATCTAGAACAGAACCTAAGGCTCAGGGAATGTAATAGAAGAGGGGGTGAAAGACTATAAGAGCCAGAGGACCAGAAACGGAGACTGTGTCCTAAATGAGACAGGAAAGCTTTTCCCATGATCCCACAACAACATGGCTGCCTAACAAGAACAGCAACAGACATACTGACACGGAAGGGGGACTTTCCTGGGGCCCCAGCCCTGGACAAAGAACTGCAGGTGCTGTGGGAGGGAGGGACAGGCTTCCCCAGGCATGAGCACCCCAATTGGCTATCCAATACCAAGGGGGCAGCCCTGAAATCATACATATAAATAACACTAAATGGACTGAGCAGGTTATATTTTTATGTTTATAGAAAAACAATAATGACAATTAAAGAAAAAGGAGGCCATGAGTTAGAGAGGGAAGGGGAGACAAGAGAGGGATTGGAGGGAGGGAAAGAAGGGGGACGTGATATTATAATTTCAAAAAAGTTAAAATTAAAAACACTGAGGAACATGGGCCTTAGTCAATGATGTTAGGAATATTGTCTGGCTTATTATGAGAAATGAAATTATACTTATATATTAATAATGAGGGAAACTATATGTCATGGAGCTTGCTGCATTATATCTCAATTTCTGTATTCTAAAAAACATTTTTTAAAGTAAAGCTTATAAAAGAACAAAAACAAAACAACTACAGAAAAACCTCCGGTAGTTCTCCAAGTCATAATATATCAAGTTCAAGGTTCTCTGTAGCTTCAGTGATGTCAGTAACACTAACGTTTGAGATTTCTAGAATGGTATACCCTCAGCTGAACCCTCACGCTGAAGAGCCTGGAGCTCAGGCAGTCCTCAAAGACAGGTGTTTGAATATTAGTAACACCCAAATCTCTCCGAGTGGGACTTGAGGGCCACTTCCTGATGCCACCATTGTTTCTCCCACAGCCTCTGCTTATGCTGTACAGCCTGCTTAAATGATTCCTGTTTGTGCCACCTTTCCAAATCGAACCTGACTGACAAGGTCCAGTCCAGGACACCCCAGGTTCTGACACAGCTCTGAGCTTCTGAGATTGTGTAAATGGGTCAGAGGTCTCCTTTCCCATATCCTTGCCTCCCAATTCCAGCTCAGAAACTGCAAAACAAAAAGAGTGGAGGACTATATTGGGGATCTTGGGAACTGCAATCTGAGATACATTAGTTCAGAACGTGAATCAGCATTCAGGAGGCAAGAGGCAAGCACTCACAGCGAAGATTCTTTTGTGAGGAAACTTCTGTCCAAGTTAAGGACAGGTACTGTGTGGCTGGGGTCATGTGATCCCCAGAACATAAAGAGTTGTAAAATGCTCATAAAACAGTTGTCCGAAACCTCTTGATCTCTGGGCACATGTGGCCATTTGTCCTAACTGCTGACTATGAAAGAGGGAGGTAAACAGCTGACATCCCTGGCTGCAGCTGCATTCCCAGCTAGAAGGATACAAAAGTCCAGCCTCCTAATGGCTTCTCCACTTCATTTGTATGTGTGCAGATGTGCGTATGGTATGTGCAGGTGCACATACGGATGTGTACATGTAGAGGTCAGAAGAGAACTTCAGGCATCACTCCTGAGGCTCTCTCTATTTTTGCTGCTGCTGTTCTTTGTAACAGGGTCTCTCCCTAGCCTGGAACACACCACACACCAAGTCCCAGGGATCCAACTTTATCTGCTGCCCTAGTCGCCACACCTGGCTTTTCCTTTCTTTTCTTCTCATTGCTGGTTCTGGAGACTGGTCTCGGGTCTTCACGCTTGAAAGCAAGCCCTTTACCAACTGAGCTATCTCATCAGGCCTCAAGTCCATTTAAAAACTTTTTTCAGTGTTACTGCCAACATAAATTTCCTTTTATTTACATATTCCCAAACACTGAGTATGTACCACCACTGTCTCAGCTGTTTTTATCAACTTGATACAAACCTAGACATATCTGGGACGAGGGAATTCTAATTGGGAAAATACCCCTGAGATTGACCTGTAAGCAAGTCTGTGAAGTCCTGCCTTGATTGATGATTGATGTGGAAGGGCCCAGCCCACTGTGGATAGCACCGTCCCCTCTGCCCTCACCCAAGGCAGATGGTCCCGGGGTATGTAAGAAAGCAAGCTGAACAAGCCATGTGAACAAGTCAATAAGCAGCATTTCTCTGTGGACTCTAATTCAGTCCCTGCCTCGATTTCTCTTAGTGATGGACCTGGAAGTGTAAGATGAAATTAACCCTTTCCTCCCCAAGTTGATTTTGATCATGGTATTTTATCACAGCAATAGATCCCTAACCAAGACACCACTGAGCACGGACTTGCTCCTATTCTGTATTTGTTTCACGACACATCAACCCTATCCCCACAGAGTCTCAAGCTCTATGGTAAATTCTCACATATTACGTGAATATTTCTGATGTCAAATATAAAACAAGCTGAGTTCTCTCCTCTGTGCTTTTCTGTTCGGTTCCAGGTCAGGGAATCCAGGGTAACTACTCAATGCCATGACTAGGGCGTCTCTCATGTGAAGTCACAAGGTTCTGAACTTCTGGTATGGCAAACAAATAACTCAAGGATACTACTACAGGGGAAAGCATTAGGAGCTAAGTCCAATTCCTAGAACCCATGGGGAGGGGGCCCAGGGGAAACAATATGTCGGCTTACACATAACCCAGTGCTGGAGAGGTAGGGCCAGGAGGATCCCTGGAGCTTGTCAAAATTATGAATTCCAGGTAAAAACCAGAAACCTCATCTCAAAAGTAAGGTAGGACAGTGCCCGGGGAAAATACAACAACTAAGGAAGGATGCCCTTTGAGCTCCACACATTTGCACACACATACACCCATATGTGAACACACACAAGAACACTAATAAATCACTATTGCAGGTGACATTTACTGAACACTTACTATGCTCCAGGCACACTGTCCTGGTATGCCAATNACAGACAACCCTTCCCCACAGATGCCTTATGGGATACGGTTCCCTATTCTTGTTTTGCAGGGAAGGAAAACCAGACAAGAAGAGTTGAACACCTTGTGCAAGATCACACATCTAAACCAGTCTATTCCAAAGCACACATTTGGGAACCACGGGAGGCCTGGGATTTCCACGGGAAAATCTTATCCAGCAGAGAAGGAAATGGAGCTGGTACAGCAAGGCTCTCCAGATCCTGATTAGCCTGCTCAGAAGAGGGGAACACCCAGCTGCCCTGGAAAGGGATGCTTGCTAGTAAACAAAAGAGTAATAGGCAAGCAATGGTGGAAAGCTCTTCAAAGGTAAGAACTACTCCTTTATCTACGTGGAAAGAACAATCAGTAAAGGTGGGACAGCAAGGAGGAGCTGCCTGCCACTCCAGGATACTCCCAAAGGCCCCAGAGGCCAGGATTGGAATCTGCCTCAGGTGGAGATAGCCTAGATGGCAATCAAAAGGGGACTTTGCATGGCATGGATGACTCTAGGAACCGGAGGGAATGGCTCAGTGGGTAGGAATCCCAGCTGCACAAGGATGAGGACCTGAGTTTGGATCCCCAGCACCCACATGAAAAGCCTGGCACGGCCAAGCTTGTACCTGTAATCCAAGTGCTGTAAGGAACAGAGATCACTGGAGCTTCCCGGCCAGCTAGTCTAGCGAAAACAGTAGACACTACATGAGAGACCCTGCCTCACAGGAACAAGGGGGACCATGATACACACACACACACACACACACACACACACTGATTCTGCTTGAAGACAGGACTCCTGTTCCCTCGGGGGTCTGTGTTGGAGCCACCGTTTCATTACCTCGACGGCTTTCACGGCTTCTGCCACCTTCTAAGCACACATCCTAGAGTTGTGCTCTCTCCCACCTCCCACTCTCTCTCTTTGTGCTAGAGCAGCACAGGAAATGAGAAATGCAAGCGGTTAATAAATGCGCAGGGTGCTTAATTTGCAGTTTACTCCGCAGCTCATTTCCTGCTGTGGCAAGTGGTAGTTACTAGAAGCTACACACGGGGTTACCCTGTCATTACTGGTCCAGAATGAGCCTTCTCTTGAATCGGCCTCCACGACCTCATGTTCTGATACCTTGTGAGTCTGGTAATCAGGGTGATTACTCGGCACAAACAGTTCTGCAGGTGGGCTCTGTTCTTGTCTACCTGCATCGCTTGTGGCTTTCTACTAGGAAGGTGTCCCCNTGCCCAGTTTGCCTTTTCTGTAGCAACCTGCTCACCCCTCAGCTGGGCTCCTGATGACAGAAACGACCCAGGCTCAAATCCAGTTAATCTGATTCCCCTCAAGGTGAGGAAGCCCGGAGATTACCATCATACAGCCGGGCAATTTCCCCAGGTGACTCATGTCACATGTTTGTTCTCTGGGCTCCACTGGCCTTCCGTACAAGAAGGTGGGTCTCAGAAAGAATCTGATATCAGTGGAGCCTTCAAAGAGTGACTTCCTGGACACTGGACCACCATGACTCACCAGGCCAACACTCTCCTTTGACCTCTGTCTGGCTGTTGGAATTTTACCTTACGGTAGTCAGAATGGATAAGTCCCAAGGGTCTCTGGCAGGATCAGAACGGACTCTGCTCTGGAAACTGAGGGACCTGACCCCAGCCCTTCCTTTCCTGTCAAGTACCTCAGCCTCCCTGAGACAGACAGCACAGACGAATCGACAGCAGGTCCCAGGGTGGCAGGCAAGACTATGTAAAGATCATTCCTTCCTGGGGGCAGTAGCCTGACACCAAACCCTGTGTCAGCTGAAAGTCACAAAGGACAGCCAGGAACCTAGAGAGGCAAGAAGGTCTGAAATTTGACAGAAACCCCTTCTGGAATTTTATAGAACTTTTGAGGCCACCTGGAGACCTCAAATGGTCTCTGCTCCAGAAATTCCTCTTAGAACTGCATCAAATCAAACCCTCATGGCAGACCACCACATCTTAATGGCCTGGGAGAGAGCCAGGGCCATCCTGATTGTGAGATGGGAAGGGACCTCCATGTCATTTGAGCCATCTGTGGGAATATGAGTCAAAAGAGAAGGTTGGGGTTGAGCAGCACCTTGGCTGAGAATTCCACCATGGCCTCCCACCCCTTAATTCCAAACACAGGCCCCTTGGAGGGGTTAAACAACAAAATGTGAAGGTCTAAAGTGTGGCCTGGAATGAAACTGCACAGAACAAACCCGCCTGTCAAAAACACAGAGAGCCCCCCAAAACTGTCGTGTCTTGGCTTTTTAACTGCCTCCTCATATGTTCTAAGACATACTTGGAGTCATTAACCAGCTAACTACGTGTTCCAGACACGCTTGTGGGATGGTCAGTGTCACACTATATAAGAAGTTGCCAAAAATTCCATTACCTATACTTGAGCAGTCCTGTCCTACAGATAGGGAAACAGCTTTCAGAGGTAATGATTCGCTCCAGCAGTGGGGACTCTGGGACAGCTAGCTATGCAGCCACTGGCCTTACTCGGTAGCTTAAAGGTTGCTAAGGTGGAGGTATCTAGACCATGGAAACTGACCCATTTTACAAATGGCTGTCTTCCTCTATGCCTGTTGGAAAACTGGTGGTTAAACATTCCCTGTGCACCAGTGTCCCAAGGTCACATTGCCAGCAGACAACAGAGTGAGACTTTGTAAGTTTTGTTTGTAAGTTGTGTAGTACAGGCACTTGACTCCTTCCCCAAAAGGCTTCCCCTCTCCTTCTCTGGGAACAGACATTCAAACTCTCTCTCCCAGAGCCTCTAGTGTCGACACCCACACAAGGAGACAAAAGCACAAGCCCCGTGTTTACAGGTGCAGACTGCTGCGTCAGGCAAGCTGCAGTTTCTAAAACTGCTCTCACTCCTGGCTCCTCCCAGACCTGAAGTTCAGCCTCTTCAAGCTTTCAGTATGACATAACTCTGCAGGGTGTGGCCTCTGCAAGCAAAGGCAAACACACCTAATCCACACCTGTCACCTTGCAAGGCATTCTATTCACCCAGGTGACAGACAGCATTAACCCGGTGACTTCTTTATTGTCTTATTTTAATGCGAGGGTTCATCTCTGCTCCAGTGGAAGGGAAGTGATTGTCTCCTGGACAAACACTGGTGTAAAGAATTAGAAGCTAAAGTCCTCCTTTGCATCTTGAGATGAGGGGTGTAATGAGTGAACAGTCTGGTCCCCTCTATAGAGCATCAGTTCACACCACAAATGAAGTGGGCTACAATATGGGAATGTGGTGAGGGCTGGGAGGTGGCCGCCCAGGGTTAGACGGGTTGGTACCATTCCCTGTCTGCTCCTGGTAAGGCTGTGACTGAACAGGCTGCTTTTTGTCTCTCAGCCTGTTTTCTCNTCCGTACAATGAAGCTGAGTCTTACCTTGTCACTTGGGACAAGGTAACCCATGAGTGAAATGAATGCCAGTGGCAGGGACTTTCCTGACAGAAGAGAAAGAAGCTGAGGCCATGTTTGTCTCTGGGTGCTTCAGTGTGGGAAAATCTTGGGNCACAGTTTAAGGCCCTTGGTCACAGAAGGCCCACATAAACCACCTCAAATCAGTTATGTTGAACATCGGGTTCTATTGTCTTCTGACTTTCAGGGGCGGGTGCCTGCTTTTTCTCTGGAGTNTCCATGTCACCCAAGGATCTCCCAGCTCTGAGTCACCATCAGCCTACCATATAGCACAGAGGCAGCAGTTCTGGTTTTAATCCTTCTAGTGAGATGAACTTTGGCTATCATACAACACATCCATTAAAGTGTGCAATTTGATAGTCCTTGTATATTTGCTGAGTTCTGCAGTGATCACCACTATGTAATGTGTGTGTGTGTGTGTGTGTGTGTCTGTGTGTGCACGCATTCTTAAGTGCACCACGTGTGTAGAAGCCAAAGATAATCTTGGGTGTCACTCCTCAGGTATCAGCTATAGTTCTTTAGTATCAGGGTCTCTCACAGGTATGGAATGTGCCACGTCGGCTAGGCTGGCTTGCCAAGGAACCCCCAGGGAGTGTTCTACCACACCCAGCTTTTATTTTAGGTAGGGTCTGGGGATGGAACTCAGGTCCTGTCTTTGTGTTAGCAAGGTGAGCACCTTACCAGCCGAGCCATCTCCCCAGCTTCCACCACTATCTGATTTGAAACATTCATGACTGGGGAAAGAAATCCTATGCCCATAAGTAGCCATGCTTTCCTCTGCTTAGTCCCAGGCTTCTGCTCACTGTCTCTGTAGATTTCAAACAAAGCAACAGGTTTGGTTAGCACCCTTTAGTGTCATCTCCTCTACATTTGCATGGCAATGAGAAGGAGCCACTGCACACACATGGGCAGGAACCACCCAAACTTCAAAATCCTCCCCATCAACACAACCCCACCCAACAAATGTCCTCATCTCATCCCCACTACCCCTTAGGAAGGAGCTCGTAAAGAAGCTAGCTATAAGAATTTGAAAGAGAGCTGCCAGACCCAGTCTATGCCTCATGGGGGAGTTTTCACAAACACAAACTTTCTTGGAAGAATGTCAACACTGGCATCAGCCACCAAAGGTTGGCCAGAGGTAAAACACAATAGGATGTGCGGATAGGTGATCGGGTGCTAACACAACAGGTTGTGCAGATAGGTGATTGGGTGCTAACACAACAGGGTGTGTGGATGGATAGGTGATTGGGTGCTAACACAACAGGGTGTGTGAATAGGTGATCGATGCTTACAAAACTCAGGAACTTAGAGGGGTTTAAGATACATTTTTGAAAACTCAAGGAGGTTGTATCTTGAAACAACATAGAGTTTTGTGCCCCACATGGCTGTCATCTCCCATCTGAGCCACCATTCCTCTAAAGGCGACATGCCCCTAAATCAAACACTATGTTTTAGCCCACCACATAGAGATGAGTTAGTCATCAAAATGCTACCTGAAGGATGTGGGCACCAAGAGCCCAGCAGGTAAAAGTNATCCAGGAGTCCTATCAGTGAACAGCAGGACATGTTGGCCACAGTGAACCAACTCCTGAGGGCCTGTGGTATCTTAGCATGCTCAGGATGACAAGCCTTGCTTTCCTTGAGACAAAGTACAGACATCGAGGAAATGGGTGGACCTAGGAGGGCCTTTCCCTGGACATGGCTCCGCTGGGCTCCCTCCAATGATAAGAAGCCACTCTTGGACTCAGGCTGCAAATGTCCCAGTTCCCTTTGGATCCTGTTGTATGTCACAGGAGTGCTTCCTAAGTTAAGACAGGAGTGATGACAGATATGCCCTGACCCCCAAGGAATAGCCAAGCCTTTCCTGCGACATGGGANGTCTCGCTATGACCTCATCTCTCTCAGACACTCCTGAGGGAAGAGGAGCACTCTCTCCAAAGCTTCCAGAAAAACCTTAATAAGTCAAAAAAATGAGTGCTAGATGAGAGATGATGTCCAGGAGTGGAAGTGAAGAGTGGAGCCATGGCTGGGTGACACCGTGCTTAACTGAGGAGCCATGTCCTAATTAGGACGGTGATACATCAGAAATTCAAAAGTCTTGTTGAAACTTTAATAGTTCCAAGTGAGAAACCATAGATTTAATAGAAATAAATGTACCTAACAGCTCTAAAACAGGCACAGCCATGGAACATGCTTGTCTTTGTTTTCATTCAATGAAATTTACATGGTGGGCTCAGTTTTCAGGCTGTAAAGTGCTTACCCAGCATGTANGCATAACCCCCTGGGTTCAGTCACTACTGCTGCATAAACTCGGTGTGGCAGTGCACACCTGTAATCCTAGCTCAAGAGGTGGAGACAGGAAAATTAGAAGTTCAAATTCATCCTCAGTTCATAACGAGGCTTGCCTGCAGATTGGGCCACGTGTGTTTCAAAACAATGACAACCACAACAAATAGGAGAAAAATATCACATAGTGTACATGTCCCAATCAGCTGGATTTCAGACCTCTGGGCTTGATCCTTTGGGAGACAAAATCAGTTGTATGGGTCATGATCAGTGTATCTAAAACATAGAAAGAAGGCTTGGATGCCTCACATGACTTTTTTTAATCAGCAAGAACTTTTATCATTTTATTCATTTTTATTTTTATGTGAATTGGTGTTTTGCCTGCATTTATGTCTGTGTGAGGCTGTCAGACCCTTGGAACTGGAGTTACAGTTGTGAG
>LZPO01066274.1:289464-301449 GCA_001675575.1 Neotoma lepida
TCCAGGAAGACAGATATTGACTGATAAACCCACAAAGCCCTTTGGAGCTTCTTAGACGATGCAGCAAGGATGAGGTGTCCTTGAACACATCGGGGCAAACAACCATTTCATCAGGATTCTAGGATCGATTAGTGTCTGCAAGTGCGAGCAAATGGGCGTCTGGCCAGGAGAAAAAAGATAACAATGGTCAAAGGATGTGAGCTGCAGATGGTCTGCACCAGGGCTGGCCATGCTGGCTGAGTGTAGGCCTTCTCTCCAGCCATGTCAACCCCCAGCAGAGACTGAGGAATTGACGTGCAAAGCAGTGTTATATACTGGAGTGAGCTCAGCAAGGAGCCAGAGGCCTGCCTTGCTCCTTGGCATGGACAACACAGTGAACTGAGCTTGCTAGGGGGTCCCCATCAGCTTCAGAGGGTCAGGGCAGAGCAAGAAGAATAGGATATTGGAGACATTCCAGATGCNAAAAGGCACAGGTCCCCTGGCAGCTCTGAAAAGTCACCAACCTGCTTCCTCTGTCAGACATCAGCATCGACATGGGACAGATGCTTGAACCAAGGGCTGAAATGTTAAAGAATAGAGGTGTTGGAGCTGCTGGGAGGCTCTCGGTTCCCAGCAGCAGAGGCCTCAGATGTCCACACTGGACACCATGTCCTATAGTCCAATTATTAGNTGTGTGACCTTGAGCCACTTCCTACCCTTTTTGATCCCTAGCTTGCTCATTTCCAGNATGAATGCCTGGACCCCACTCTCCCAGCGCCCATTTCACTTTACAAACTAAGGAAGTTCCAGTCTTTGCACGAAGCTCTTGTATAACCACCCANAGAAATCCCACCTCNCTCTGTTGTTGGCTGAAACCAGTGTAGTCAGAGCAGGGAAGCAGGACATGGGCTGACATAGACCTCAAAATAAAAATGAACAGCCTCTAATCAGTGGCTGAGGGCTAAGATAACACTAGCATGTGATCTCCTGGGAGCCTGCCCAGAGTGTTCCAGCTGGAAAGTGTGCAAGCACGGACATAGGTAATCTAAGTGAGGCTTAGGTAAGACGCTATTCGAAAACCCCTGACCTGTGCTCTNTACCACGTATCAGAGGTCTGGGCGGCCACAAGCCCCACAGGAACAGAGTGGACCAGTGGCTTTTGAAATCTCCACCACTCATAAATAAATTACTCACATTGGGACACAAATCCATTAGCAACAGAGATCTGGGTCATGTTTTTCTAGTTGGGTGGAAGGTACATGGAAATCATCCCAGAGTCCAGCAAATGCCAATGTCTGAATTTTGCACCAGAGGTCCCCAAAATAAAGGAAACACCATCGGAAGCATTCTTCTTCATATCAAATCACCTCACCATTTATTCACGGAAAGATCAGAGCAAAAGCAGGTGAACACTGGAGGTGCAGATGAACAGAGCAGACCCTTGGTCTGGGGGTGCAGCCTCAATACTACAACTAACAGGCACAATACCGATTCTCAGTCTGCCCNCTAGTACACCCAAACCAAGCTGAAATTCCAGTCAAACCCGAGTTTAGCACTTTATCTCACACCTATAAAGGAGACATAGAGAAGTCATTGAGGTGGTGCAGGATAGAAAAGGCAGTGTTGGTGGGGGGGAAAATGTCCCACACAAGAAACCATGACAATTACAAGCTTGCCAGAGAGCAGAACTGAAGTAGACCTTTACAACAGAATATCATTTGGTGACAATCTCTAAAACATATTGTCAAGAGAAAAAAAAATCAAGTCAGAAAAAATGGCCATTGGATGGTCCTACAGAAGGTCCTCTGGCAGCTCTGATACGGTCACTTCTAATTTGTGAACCCAATTCCGCTCTAGAGGGGTCTAGAAAGACAAACGCCAACCATTGAAAATGGAGGTTGAGAGAATAGTGGTCAAGAGCTTTTCCCCCTTTCCCGTCTTTGTTTCTGTTACATTTTACTTTTAAAATACTAGATGCATCATCTATTACTTGAANGACTAAAAGCAAGCTANTGTTGTGTTCTTTTNCATTTTCCAAACAAATAAATTAAATAGAATTCAATTTTAAAAGGTTTATCTTAATCTCGGGGCCACGCCTAGTAGGTAAACGATCTACACCTGTGCAGGCCACGCCCACCCTCCTCTTTTCACGTTCTTCTTGTGTGGCTGCTTAGAGCATCCTTTACNAAGGTGTTGGGAGGAATGATTAAAGCTAATCCTGAACCCTTTCCAACACCCAGGGTGCTCCTCTCAGTCACACTAGCTAGGCTTGGGCTTGTTCCCCCACAGCCCCACCCAGGTATAAGGACCCTTCCGTGACAAATCTTAATGAACTAATAGACGGAGGATGGAGGAAAGAGAATGGAGGCTAGGGTGGGAGGTGGAAGGCAACTCTCAACCCCAAATCACAAATCCACTGGCAATTAATCAAAAGCTATGCGCACGCTGAGCTGAGCTCAGTTGTGCAATACTCCTGCGATGGGCTGAGATTCGGAAGCTAGNTTCCGCGGAAACCCAGACTTGGTCCTACAGAGATTCTCGCCCCGAACATGTCTGCCCGGATTTCGATTGATCATTGCTCATAAGGTGCTCCGGCGCCGCGGGGCCATTGCAACTTCTACAAGCATGCACGGTGATCGATATTTATAATTACCTTTCTCTTTCACCATGGCAACGGGGTCCTTGGCCGAGGGCACCGAAAGCAACAGGAATGAACTCTAGGCGTGCCAGCAGACCGATCGGCCGCTGCCGAGGCTGCGAGGAGACGCCCCCGGCACCTACACGCGAAGTCCGGGGCAGCCTAGCGAAGTCCCGCCCCCGCCGCGGCTCCCACGCCCGCCTGCACGACGGCCGCGCCCAGCTCCCGGACGCTGTCGTCTGGATGAAACCACTAGCTCCAGCTGCTGCNGTAGCAAATGCAAAATTCCAGCGTTGATCTCTGGNCACTGACACCACCTTGCATTCCTGACGCCCGGGAAAATGCTCCGAGCCCTGGCTCCTCTCCCAGGGTCTGATAAATGATTGCCGAAGGAGGAGGGAGGCCAAGCCACACACAGCCAGGGACTGTTCCCATAAGTAAACTCGTCAATTGTTAGCTTGTTAGTTTCCTATGACAGCTGCTTTCAATCCTGATTACAGCCTCTTTCAGGCAAACTGAGTAAGTAAAATTGGCCTTAATAGAAAAATAATGCTGAGGCTCCTCCAAGTTCATTTTCCTCTGAAAAAAATGAATAATGCCATTTGATTGCTTGCACACACACACACACACACACACTTTTTTTTTCTGACTGGGGACAGGAGAAAGAAAGAGGGGTGTGAGATAGAGAGAGAGAACCCTAGCAGAAGGCCTTTCAGGATACAGTTCCTTATCCAGGATCAAAATTAAAATCTGACTTATGCCGTTGGGGAAGATCCCAGCTTCTACCTTCCCTCTGTTTCTTCAGCATTTTCCTCTTAAACTGTGTGATTGTATATCTGTGAAGAGGAACACCAGTCACAATTAAGGGGCAAACGGTGTTGGCTGCTACTACTACAGCCAGGACTGGCCTAACTTGACTTGCAGGGAGGGTGGCACAATGTGGGGAGGGCAGTGCCTGGCTTTGGCTTTGTGACATACCAGGTCACAGGCAGGTCTGCCAGCAGAGGACTTGCTGGTTCACAGAGCNGCAGCCCACCCCTCCAAGCACCTGTCTGCCAGCTCCAGCTCCATGTGGCTTACATGCCCNTTGTATACATGTGGGAGAGATGTGATAAGCAAGAGACAAGACAGACGTTGTACCACTCAGGGAGACGAGCAGATGGCCAGCCAACACATCTTTCAGAACCAGAATGCACAGCCAGTATTAGACTGTATTTACTGCAAATATTTTAACGTGTTGGGTCTAAGAGAGTCAGGGGAACAGAAAGGAATGGAGCCAACCAACCTGCCTCAGCTTTGACTCAGAGGGTGCCGCCGATGGCTGAACTAAATTGGTGGGGTTGGGGAGAAGGAAGAGAAACACCCATTTCTTCATCGTCATCTTGGGCAGGTCTTGACTGCTGGCTTTCTGGTGAGTAAAAGTAGCAGAGCTCAAGCAACTGTGACATTCCTACATCTGTGACTCAGGGCTTTGCTATTGATAGCTTGAATGTCTCAGTCTGTAAATCACGGCTCAGAACCCTCCAGCTTCTGNGCTGTCTTTTCTATGACATGCTTTACCCACACTACCCTGCCACCTTGCAGCCTCACTGGGGCTGGGTCATGCTTATTCCATGTCAGTGGCCAGCTGGAATATAAGCACTGCAAAACCTAGAAGTGGCTTCGCTAGCCTCCATTCATACACATGAGCCACACATTAGACGGACACCACCCGAAATGCAGAGGGATGCCACGGTTCAAGAGCATCACAGAAGGAGACAAGCCCTTCGCATTCCCTGACTTTTCATGGCTAAATCTGCATCTACTTTGCCTGCCCTAATCACCCTCAGCCATTAAAGAGATGGTGACAGGTAAAATCAACCGCAGAGAGCTGGAATTAGCTAGTTGATGAGCCTAGCAGGTGAGTGGGCTCTGTTCCGTTTGTTGTGTAAATAGATCAGTATTGCACTTGAGCATGGCTCTCCAAGGATCTCATGTTATTCAGCTGAAAGCTGAAGAATAGTGGGGCCGCAGACCTGGTTCCTAATCCCCAGCACTGCACATAAATAAATAAAAAACAAAGCAGAGGGATAGCACCTTCCTCCCCACCCCTACCATTCCCTCCCTGCTGGATGTCACCGTGAATTCTTTTGATTTTTAGCTCAAGCCCAATCATAGGTGCACCTAATACTGTAAATGTCACTCGTCCTATCCCTTCTTTAGTCCACGTGACAGTTGTGAATTCTGAGATTTACACTTACCACACCAAGCTGGTCTTGTCAAAAGTTCTGAACATACTGTATACCTCTGAAGTCCATTCATTTTCAGAAATGCTTTCTCTACAGTAAAATACTACATAGTGGCTCAGACACACACACACACACACACACACACACACACACACACACACACACACACAGTGTTTTCCATGGAAAGAATTTGTCTGTACTGCAGTCAGCGTGGATGACTCACCAGCAGTTAACTGCTAAATAACAGCCATGTGGCAGAAGTCCCCTCAACCATCAGGCATTGCTACTTTGGGATAAGAGCGTCCACTCTGCACTCTCAAGACAACCAGAGGCGACTGCTCAAGTTATTTTTGGAATGTGGGAGAATAAAACTATTTTTTTTTTTTTTGGTCTACTTTGCCTCAGGACCAGATGCTTCAACAGAAGCGAGTAGAGATATTTGCTTGTTTACACTGGAAGCCAGGACGAGAGGGAGGAAAAGAAAACAGAAGCGATTCACGAGAAAGGTTTTTTGAATTTCTAAGCACAATTTCCAGTGAAATTACCTCAGCCTTATCTCACCGGGATGAGACAATTTCGTAACACAGCACTGACCTGGGGTTTACATGCCGATTTCCTCTCAACCCTCTGCCTCCTCACTGCTCCTTTTTATTCCCTCACAAAATGAAGCCAAGATTGTCTGTCATGACCAACNAACAGAGACCATATTGCTGGAGAGAAAAGGCTTGCAACCTTTCCCCTCCACTCTTGGTAAAAAAAAATCAAGCATCCATCCCTGAATAGAAATGCCTATTAAGTGGAAAATGTCACCACCAGAAACAGGCACTGTGGAAGAGCCCTCTCCACAGCAGAGCTGCTGCACAGGCACCTGTAAGGCAGGGATGCCACGACCCTTTCATGGCCCTAGGACCCTAAGGTGTGCACGTAACATCTCTATACCTCTCGACGGCCTCTCTAGAAGAATCAGATAGAAACACACACATGCATACACGCACACCCAGAGTGCACACATGCATATATACATACATAGAGCACACATCATACACACACACAGACAAAACCCCCAGAGAGTGAGTCTCTTGTTTTCTCTCTATTTTACGCTTCCATCTGTCTGTCTCCCCCACCTCAGATGCTGATGGGATGCTGGCTCATGCCAAGTGTCGTGCAGACAGCACAGAAAGAAGAAGCACAAATACTCCTGGAGAGATTAGGACGGCGCTGAGAGACATNGTGCACAGGCAGTTCTGAGCCCCGGCTGGGAAGTCAGGACAGGCGATGATAAGGGCTGGCTGGGACGGGTAGGGCATGAATGACCTACCCCAGCAGAGGTCAAGGGACAGAAGGTATCAAGTAGCTGACTGCTTGTAGGCGGCAGAGGAAGTACAAGCTTAGGTGTGTGGGAGATCACAGAGGGGCTCACCATGCCATGCCATGCCAAGGCTGGACTTTGGAGGTGGTATGGCTAGAATCTCAACTCTAAGTTACTTCTTTATTCTGAAATTGAGTTCTAAAGTCCTTGGCTGCATCTCAAAGCCCCCTATGACCTGTTTCCAACAGTGTGTATTCAGTGTCTATTTCCCATATTTAGCAGACTGTCTGATATATGGACTAGATGTTCAGGAAATGTCTGGGTTTGTTAGTTTATTTAAACATCTCTCTGATAATAGGAATGAAGGGATCNCTTACACACCACACATGCAGCATTTTTAAAAGCACAGTTCATTGGGATTCTTATGGTCCCATAGTGATGGCTTCATATCCATCATGGGGTTATGTGCTTGAAGGCCATGTATACATGAAGACATATCATTTATTTCTACCTCCAAGTATGTTCTGCAGATCCCTCAGGGACAGATGTCCTTGTGAGTGCTTGAAATGCAGACACCTGGCCTTCACTGCTGGTCTGATGATCTAGATTCCGATGGGGATGAGGCCTGAGCTACAGCTCCCTTGGTGATTGATGACCCCCAGCCCAACCATCCAGCTCAGAAAATGGGAAGACGGNGTAAGATTTCCAAACAGCTATGTGCATGGCATCACATCTGAAAGATAGTGCTTACACTCTCCCTTGGCCAGAATAACGATCTGTGAGGCAGTTACCACAACCTGAATGAAACTTTACTGAAAGCAATGACTACAAGTGCCCCTTCAGTCTGAGCCGCATTCCTGCCAACCTGGTTTCTTGGGNCCTGCTAACTCTTGAGCGCTCAGCAGACAACTCAGGATTTTTGTCAAATGGCCTCACTTACTCAATGCCCAGCAGAACTCTTGTCCTGGAGTCCTTAAAGGAGAGGGATTTGGGTACTTGTTTCCAGGGCTTCTTTGTGGTCCTCAGGAGCCAGTTCTGAGTTTGGATCTAAGCAAGAGGTTATAGTCAAGACAATTGTTGTTGTTGTTGTTGTTGTTGCCTAACAGTTGTGGTTTTATAAAGGTCACTATGAACAATTCACTGGGGAGAGAAATAGCAGAGCAAACATAAAATCAGCCATCTTTCTACAACCTATTATCGGAGTTTGAGGAATTGTTTTAGATAGAGTCTTACAGACCTCAGCCTAATGTCAGGCACACAAGACGTCCTCGGGTACCGGGACAGCTCTGACTGACTTATAAAAGGGCATTCTGAAGAACAAGTTCCTTTCAGCTTTCTCATTTGCTTTCATGTCTCCCAGGTAAAAGAAGTCCAGTTTTTCAGCCATTAGAGCAACCGATTTTTATCAGGTAGGGTTGCGATGCCTTCATGGCAAAGCGCTTTCTCTTGCTCTCTCTCTCTTTCTCTCTCTGTGTGTGTATGTCTGTCTGTCTGTCTCTCTCTCTGTGTGTCTTTCTCTCTGTCTCTGTCTCTCTCTGTCTCTGTCTCTCTCTGTCTCTCTCTGTCTCTCTCTGTCTCTCTCTCTCTCTCTCTCTGATAGTTACCACCACCAAAATTCGGACTCTGGTGTTTATTTTTGCAAAAGCTTATGAGCTCTCCTGGGAAGGAGTTCACATGTTATGGCATCTGTAGTCACACAATCATGACACTAAGTAGGAATGCAGTATTTGAGAAATACTAAGTACTTTAGTCAATGGTCCCTTAAGGTAATAAATACCTGAACATAAGTACCTCCCTGGAAGAAAAGTTTATTTCTAGATTTTCATCCACAGGCAGTTGGCACCATTGTTTCCAGACCTGTGGTGGAGAATGCTTGACATCTCATGGCTGTTTCCTCAGAGAAGAGGCATCCTCCAAAGGGTACACCCTCCATGACCAGAAGACCCCCCTCTAGGCTCCACCTTTACCATTTCTACCACTTCCCAACAGCACCAACCTGGACCCTGGAACACAGGAGCCTCAAATCCATTCCAGATCCAAGCACAGCACTCAAGGGATAAATGTTGATATCTTGCCATATGAAATGCCAAATTCTAAATAAATAATCATTAATAAAGCAACCAGACTGACAGAAAAAATCCAACTCTTAATTTCCTTTTAAAATTAAAAAAGAAATTCAATCTCTTAGATAAAAAACAAATTTAACAATTGCTTTAAAGTATATGCCAAGATCCAAACTGAAAATGACCTTGAAGAGAAAGCAAGCTGCAAAGGACTTGACCAGCTAAGTCACTTGATGAAGCCTCCTCAGTGACCTTCCCTCACTACCATTTTTGTCACCATTTACAGAGTGCCAATCATGTGTCAGCCACCATTCCAGCCTGGTTACCATCACCACCTCATTTAGTCCTCATTATAGCTGGATGAAGTACGTGTTAGGACACCCCAGAAGAGCTAAGAGTCAGGTTGGTCCAAATTCAAAGTTACAGACTCTGCCCTTGGGTAGCTGGGTCTTTCATTCTGTGAAGGTTGAGGCAATCTCCCCTTCTTATTCCCAGACTACACACACACACACACACACACACACACACACACACGCACACACATGCACAGGCAAACACACAGAGACACATGCAAACACATATCCATGTAAGTGCTTGTGGGCATGCATGAATACACACTCACACATACTCGTGGAGGTATGTACACATGTCCATGCAAGTAAACAGATGCACATATACATACACACAGGCACACACACATCCACTCAAGTCTACACACACACACACTACAAATACAGAAGCAAACACATACACACACTCACACAGAGAGACAGGTAAGCACACATGTCCACAGAAGTAATGTGCACCTCCCCATGCTTGTTAACTTCTTGGTACTTCTTACAGAAGACCTGACGTGATGGACATGGTACTACATCTTGCCTTGCATGTATAATGCAGTCTCTCTCCTGATAATTTATGCTTCTTTTGATGTCAGACTTCATGTGATGGGATCTGTTACAGTAAGGGCATCATCACCCTGTCCCTTCTAGATACGGCCTCACTGGACAGCAGAAGTAGGTACCCAGATCCACACGTCTTTGACAATGCTGTTCAGTCAGTAGCTCTGTCTAATCATTCTCAGGAAATTGTGTTTTTGTGGTTTACATAAAGAGTTAAAAGTTTCATTTTATTGGTTACAGAATTTTGCAAAATATGAAAANGCTGCATTCCCCACCCTTGCCCTCACTTGGCCTCCCAGCCTTTCCCATTATGCCCTGGCACCTTCCCAGAAAACAGTCTTTTTCTCATTCTCCTGGGACATTTCAGTCGTCACCCGAGGGACACGCCAAGCCAAACAGGCAGCATGAACGGCCATCACTCCCTTTGTGACCACAGGAAGGACAGCTTTAGGAGGGACTGTGCCACCCACACTCTACGCTGTGAAGATCTGCAATGTGTATGACAAAAGAGGCATTAACGAAGATGAAAACTAAAGTCACAGAGCACATTTGTCCAGGATTGGTGACACAATTGCACAGAAATGGCCCCACCTTCCTGTCTGGCCTCTTACCAACACTACTTTATTAAGTCACACTGGCCACACAGGAAGCCTGCTCATTCACAGGCTAGGTTTGAATTCCATGTACTCTGTGCCCAGTGGCCTTGGGCACATTATTTTCCCTCTGTGGGATTCAGCAATCACATCTGAGAATGGTGGTAATACATTCCACTGGTCAGGTCATAGTAAGGACAGGGCCAGCTTCGTGGGTATGCAACCTGTGGTCATAGTGACATCTGTAACAATATAGTCTTTCAACTTACACTTTGTAAGTGAAGTCCAAAGGACAATGGGGCACACATGCTACCAAGTGAGATATGTATGATGTGTGTGTGTCTCTCATTCCTGCTGTCCTATTACTACGGCCTGTCTGCAGTGCCCCATGAGCACAGAACTCCAAGGCAATGGTGGTGCACACCTTTAATCCCATCACTTGGGAAGCAGATGCAGGCAAATCTCTGTGAGTTCAAGGCCAGCCTGGTCTACAGAGCTAGTTCCAGGACAGCCAGAGCTATACAGAGAAACCCTGTCTCGAAAACAAACAAACAAACAAACAAACAAACAAAAGAAAAAGAAAAAAAGGCAAGAGGACCCCCTGTGGCTTCCTTTCCACTCATACTGCCTTCGTGGATAAGTAGCCACTTATACTGAAAAAGGCAGCAGAGAAGGTCTTGGCTTACTGATGTGTCAGGAGCACCTGAAATGAAAGTGGATGATAGGTGGGGGTGGCAAAATGAAGTATGTAAGTAATTTTTATGTATGTGCCTAAGAAGTAGGAAGTACTTGAGGAAAAAGGCAGGGCTGGAAGATAGCGTTGGGGAGAGGGAGCATTCATAAATTGCCACTTGAATAAATGTACAGATGGAAAAGCATGAGCTGAGTGGGTATCAGCAGACACAGCTACCCCAGGCAGAGTGGAGGCAAATGTCCTGAGGTAGGAGTTTACCTGGGAAGTCAAAGNAGGGGGAAGCCAATAGGAGCGGGGAGAATTAGGTGAAAGGTGGAAGGAGTTNGGGTCCTTGGCTTTTCCTGTTGAGCTTGGCAGCCGCTGAAGATNCTGAACACAGAGCCCAGGATCTGATATCATCTCAACAGGACCTCTCTGGCCACAGTGAGTGACCAGAGGGAACAGAAGTGGGTGAAGGTGCAGAGCACTGAGTTAGGGCACAAAACAAACAAAGAAAAAGATCTCCAGGCCAAGAAGATGCACAAGAGAATGGAAGGAAGGAGATAGCAGGAGTTAAAAGATGAAAACTAAGAACCCACAGAGCATCAACATCAAGAAATGAACAAAAGAGATGCCAACAAGATATCAGATTCTGAACNCAGGAAAATCTGAGATGATTTCAGTGAGTGCAGAAGAAAGNATGCAAAACCAAGAAGATGGAGGCTAAAGCTTCAAACTCATCCCACAAGACAAAAACAATAAAACAAAAAACCCAAGAAGCAGATTAAATACAACAGCTGAGTGAAGATAGATCTGAGCCTGCAAATTAAAAAGTATANATGTAATAGTTCNGCAAAAATTTATATAGCAAGCTAATCNGAGTCACAGACTAAACTTTGGACTTCAGGGGTATTATTATTCCCCAGATAGCCAGGCAGGAAAAACAAACAATCAAAACCCCTTGCCATCTACGCAGAGAGAGACCCGAGTGCTGACCTTAGATTCCCAGGAGTACCAGCCTGTGAAGGACAAAGGGCCATGCTGGGCAGCCCTGACTGAAGGAAAGAGTGTATTTGAAGAACCTCATATTCAGCCAAAGCTGTTCAGACATAAAGGCAATGACAGGCAGACCCCAGTACACACACACACACACACACACACACACACACACACACCCCTTGGTCATTGCCAGGGAGCTACATTAAGTTACGTCTGATGGGGCAGATATCACAGGGCCCAGTATGTGCCTGGGTTCCAAGGGGTGGGGGTGGAGGTGTTGGAGGAAGCCCAGTGCAAAGGAGGGTGGGGCATTCTCACAGACTGCTGATCTAGAGCCATCTAGAAGAAAAGCCATCTAAGTTATCCACACTTTTCTGCCTAAAAAATAGGAAAAAAATCGTATTGATTGACTGATCACTTTCAAGGAGTCTTCCAAGTTAGATTATAGAGGTCAATGGCACAATACCCTGAAGAGACCAAATACGTCCACCAACCAGAACCTAGTTTTTCTCAAGCAAATCAATGATTTATTGGATCATTTTATTGTGCAAACACAGTGGAATTTGTAAGCATGCATACGGTGCTTAAGGGCTGCCTCCTTAAC
>LZPO01066274.1:310668-331608 GCA_001675575.1 Neotoma lepida
ATGAGATTCACCTGAGAAAGAGTCTCAACATACTCTCTCAATAAAAACACTTTCTTTTCTCTTAAACCACCCCACTAGACAAGCCCTTCCCAGGCAGCAAATGTGAACTCCGGCTTTGCGTAGATCATCCCTTGAGTTAATCAGCCGCCTTGTGTAATTCCTTCCCACTCATTCCTGGTCTTGTGAGAGACAGCATTGCCGAGGGTGGGGGGATCTTTGACGTCATATTTCTCATTACTGATTATCATTCCAACCATGTTTTAAAAGAAACGTATTTGTTATCAAGATCATAAAACCAGCGACTCAAATATGTGGCTGTCTTTCTTCTGCCACGGCCTCCATCTCCCCTGTTCCTGCCCCATTCATTATACATGAAGGNCAGTGTTCCCTTTGAAGCACACAGTACAGGAGAATAGCCTAGGAGGCGCTTTATTANGTGTGTCAATCACAAAACACAAACTAATGTCCAAAGGCGATTCAGTTACTTACCANATGGATCACAGCTNCTAAACCTGAACTCGGGTGAGTCACAGTCCACGGAATACAGATAGAACAGATGTGTGACTGTGCTNTACCTGNGATGAGCAGGGTGGGAGATCTCAGGGACACTCAGGTCCTCAATAATCAGTCTCCTTCTGTGCGAGCCCCTGAGGCTGGTTCTCTCCGATGAGGTGACTTTGCCTTTCTCAGAGTTGCACAATTTCCCCAGACACTTTAAACCAAGGAAGGAAGGCATCTTGGCATGGCGGACACGTAATCAAGATTGGACCCAGGAGCCCAGGAAGCAGGGCTCCCCTATAGCTGCTTCAGCTCTCCGGGTTCCCTATCATCTCTTTTCTCACTGCCCAGCAAAGAAGATTAAGAAGGACATATTTAAAAGATTACCCTCAGGAGCTTAGCCATATTTTCAGCCAGATGATTATGTATAAAAACAGCCACTACCCGGAGCTCATGACTGCAGTCTGAGACAGGAATTCATACTTGAAAATAAAATTAATACTGTACCGAGGGCAATACTTAAAAGAATTATTTGGCAACTACTTCTAGAATGTCCAATATTATCTAGTGAGAGTGCTAAGAACATGTCTAAATAAGCCCAAGATAAACTGCACCCACTCTACAAATGCATGCCAGGGACAAACTCAGGTCATAAGATCGCCAGCATTCTGAAGNTCAGGGGGCTGGAGGGGGCTCAACGGAAGCACCTCGGCTTTAATTAGTGACAGACCCAGCTCCAGGCCACAGTGAGCAATCATTTCCTTTCCATGTTCTAGAGAATTCTTTCCCCCAGTGCCATAAACTCTGCTGCATTTTCAGTAACCAAAGTGTTCAATGCTCGCAGAATCGTTTCGTGGGCTTCCTGCGAACGCAGGCGCACAGGAGGGAGACAGCGTTGCCATGGGGTATTAGCTTCATTTTTTTTCCCCAAAGCCAACCCTAATAGGTCCCTCCTGGACTTAGGGCTCTGATATACAAAGGGTAGCCCTGGTGATGAGCTGTGTAACATCCACCCTGTAGGGTTAAGTACAAGGTGTGACATTCTACAACCACACATTAGTGACAGGTCAAAGTGAATAAACCCATGCTTCTTCTCCTGTTGTTGGGCTACCGGATCCTTCAGAATTTTCTTCTCATTAAAACCACCTTGCACTTTAAATAAATGGAACTGTAAGGCTAAGAGGGNCTGCAAAGCTAAAGTCCAGCACTTCTCAGAAATTCCTGTGAATGTCTACAGAGCGTTCACAAATAGGAATTGTGGTATCTGCTCAGACCTCTACATGAGATTCCTGTGGGTGGAGTCCAGAAGTTGCTATTTCTAAAAGTTCTTCAAACCAGGGCCAGCAATGGATGGCCCAACCAANTCTATCCTTTAAGAAGAGGAAGGACACCNGGTGGTGGTGGCGCACGCCTTTAATCCCAGCACTTGGAAGGCAGAGGCAGGTGGATCTCTGTGAGTTCGAGGCCAGCCTGGGCTACTGAGTGAGTTCCAGGAAAGGCACCAAAGCTACACAGAGAAACCCTGTTTTGAAAAACCAAAAAAAGAAGAAGAAGAAGAAGAAGAAGAAGAAGAAGAAGAAGAGGAGGAGGAGGAGGAGGAGGAGGAGGAAGGACAGTATCAGAGAGGCTGAGGGACTTCCTTGAGTCAGCCCAGCAAGCCTGGGGGGCTAAGTCCTAAGCTGTGTCCACTCTACATTAGGAGGCCCTTCCACAAAGGCCATGGGTGGTGGAGTGAGCTGGGAAGTGCTTGCTTCCTTTACCCACTCCTGATCCTTAGTGCAGGTTTTGGCAGCAGAATTCAAGAACCAGAGACACCAAATCTACTGGACTTGTTCCGCCTGGTGGGAAGCACAGTGAATCAGAAGAGAAAGGCAGTTCCGGAGGCTTCCCAGGCTGCAGTGGGGCCAGGGGCAGCGGAGTCAAACTTCAAAAATTTCATACCCAAAGTTACGGAATTGAGCCTCGGTCAGTCTCTCCCCTACACACACCCCACCCACATANACACAGACACACACTCCTTGTAATGTCTTACTCTAAAGCTAGTGTGCAAGGCTGTTGAAANGACCTATGTGCATTGAAGAGCCTATGTTCTTGGCCAAAATCAAATGTGACTAAGCCATTCTACTTTCTCGGTCTCCAAATTCATCAAATATCACTCACTGAAACTAATTCCAGGACATCAACTCCACCTCCATGCTCAGCTGCTACTTACTTCAGCAATAAATACTCAGGCCACCCCTAGGTTTTGACAGACTTACAGATCTATGTATTTAATTGAAGAAACAGTTGTTGGGATAGGAGTAGCTCTCAGTGGTCTAATAACTGCCTGGCACAGGTGAGGGCCCGGGGTCCATACTCCACATGACAAAAGAAGTGATTGTCTTCTAAGATAGTGTAAAAAGCAAACATTTGAATTTTGAATTTACAGATTATAGGGAAGAAGTCTGGTACATGTCAAAAGCTAGAGCAGGGTGGGAAGTAAACCCTATAAGGTGGCTGATGACAACAGCAGGTGTCTATTGCTTTTAAAGATGGCGCATGGGGCTGGAGAGATAGCTCAGTGGTTAATAGAACTTTCTGCCTCNTCAGAGGGCCTGAGTTCNGCTCCCAGCACAACTCACAACTGCCTGCAACTCCAGCTCCACGGGATCTAAAAGCCTTTCTGGCCTCTGTGCGCTCACANTCACGTGCACATACACACAAACAGATACATAGACATAAATATAGACACCCAACTACATATAAGCATAAGAAAAGTGACCTCTTTCTCAAGTCAGAGTTCAGAACTGGCTGCTCAGAGCTTGGGGCTAGTTGGTGACCAGAAACCTGTAGACTAAATTCTACTTTTAACTTAACTTCCTCATCTGACTCAAAGTAGGCTCCAGCAGAGACCACATCTTCAATCTGCCTGACAGCCGGCCTAGGAAAGCATGGCATGGGGAGAAAGCTGGGTCCAGCTCCCTCCCTGCTGCTCAAGCAGCCTTCTGCCACGGTCCACGTCAAAGGACAGTGCCAGCAATGACAAGAGTGCAGTGGCATAAATGCTTTGTTGGCATTCATATAGTTGGACAAGAAGATAGCACTCAAAGAATAAAATAATGAAGACAATTGCAGTGTTCTACATTACAAAACTAACAATGCAAATGTTTACCCCGCATCTAAGGTTTGGCTGTCCAGGTGACCAGCCCGAGTGACCAGCCCGAGTGACCAGCAGAGTGACCAGACAGCCAGGAGCTTTTCCCTGCTGTCAGCAGTTCCAACTTACTTACATAAGCTCTCCCATGGAACATTGCAAATAGAAACTAGTAGCAGGGAGATTCACCAGGGAACTTCAGTAAGCATGGAGAGGCCCCTAGCATTTTGCCTTTGTGCACTGGGGTAGCTCAGTGACTATCTGAAGGGATGGACTCCATCTCCGAGCCAGTGTTTGGGTCAGCCCAGTGCTCAGGGGATGGATGCCATAGACACTGCTTTTGCAAGACAAGCCACAACTCCCAAGTGAATTTCCTGGTTATGCTTTTGTCATCTGCTGAGATCCACATGCTTCTCTCTAAGAAACTTTTCTTTTTCAGAGAGCAAATCCCTGTCTTCCAATGAGACTCTTCCTGCAGCCTGGAGTTCTAGGGAGATGGCTGAAAGTAGCCTGCAGCTTCCTCAATGACTGTGGAGCTAGCTGCTTTCCCGGGGGCGGGGGGGAGGTTCAAAAGCAAAAATAAGCAAACCAAAAAGCTCAGGAAGCCCACTGCAAACTGGCCACAAGCCCCAACAGGAGCTCACAACATCAGAGTGATCTTCAATGCTGAGCAGAACAAATTGAGTAGGAAGCATGTGTGTGTGTGTGTGTGTGTGTGTGTGTGTGTGTGTGTGTGTTTTAAGTGAGAAGGCTGGAGAGAGAAGGGTGCCATTGGAATTCCCAGCAAGTGCCATCAGAACCACTGGAGCCTCTCTTCTGACGCATGCTTCCTGCCAGCAACACATCCTGGTCTTTCGCTCGTCTGTATTCTCAACCTCCCTGCAAAGCGTAGCCCGTGTGGGTCTTACCTGTCCCTCCAAAGCAGGCTGTGATTTTCTGGGTATACTGACATAGGCTTCCATTTGGGCAAGTCTCCTCCGCAAGGCCTGCTTCATCCATCCCTGCAAGCATCTGCCTTTCTTCCCGTAATACCACTCACCCAAGACCTGCTCCAAACAGAGCAAGCTGCCAAGCCCCCTCTCCTGCATCATCTCCATCAATAATTCAAATACTACATAAAATCTGCTGAGCAGTCAAGATTGAGGTACTCTGAGGACTGAAGCATAATTAGTTAACGGACATCGAGCGTCTCAAATTACTCCCTGACAATATTCTCCATAGGCAAGATTTTCAGATAGCAGTGACAGTCAGGCTTGGGATGCCTTCAAGAAGTAGCCACAGACAAGATGTGTTCAGAGAGGGAGCACAAGTGTCCCCAGGGCTCCGAGGCTCAGTGTTAGACGAGTGTCTCCATGGATCTCTTCCACAGAGTCAGAGCACCAAGACACTGGGCACAGGTCACATTTCATCAGCCTGCTGCAGAGGAATGTGCTTCATACTCCAACCATCTGCCATCTATTTCTCTCATTTGCTAAAATTCCTCAGCCCGCTTCCCATTAGAACCTCCTGGAAATCCCCCTGACCTTAAAAATGCAGCTATTACCTGTGAGGCTTCCAGAAGCAGTGTGGCCAGGACACATGTCCACTCTATCTCCAAACGACAGCTCTGCTCAGTACTGACATCCCCTACCTCATCATAGGGCTACTTCTAGACTGTCTACATCTCCTACCAGCTGCTAAGCAACTGTCCCCCTCACCCCCTTTCCTTTCTAGGGGGCTCTACATACACTGGGCACTCAATAAGAAGAGTGGCAACATTCTATCAGGAGCTACTGTCAAATGTGAACACCTAATAGTTGGATCAAACTGTTTCACCACAGATAAAACACTATCGCCATAGTCAGCTGCTTTAGTAGGAGAGGAAGACACACACGTTCTATGGCCCAGTGAGGCACAGACAGCTTCAAGCTCTTGGTCAGAGTTTGTCTAAGGGCCACTGATCTGGAAGGCACTAAGTGGCAGGCATATGNCCAGAGGGCCCCACCAGCTGTGGCCACAGGAAGCTGTCCCAGTAATCAGGAAACAGGCTGTCCTTGCTGGCAGGATAAGCAGCGGAGTGTGGAACCTGCAGCTCAGCACTCTGCACGTGGGCTAGCAGAGGTGCTGACCCTGAGCAGGTGCTCCCTGTCTGCCTGCTTCTGCTTCCCCTCCTCCACAGATCTCCTGGGAGGGAGAATGCAGAAGGAAGCATTTCCAACAGCCCGGCTGGAAGTATTTATAATTTATCTCTCTCAACACGGAAAAGCCCTGACTCATTCTGGCAGGCCTCAAGTTCTCTGTTGATTATTAGGAAATATCCAGTATCCCAGGTAACCGTGTCCCTTCTATGTCATAGCCAGGTCTCTCGTTTGCTGGTTTCTTCCCTGGAGATTATCCAGATTTAAACTTTGAATTTGCAGAATTCCCTGTAGGTTATGGTCATAAAAATATATAAAGTAAAATCATGTCTGGTACTTCAGCAACCTACCCAGGGCTAGTGAAGTCGTGGATTAAACTGCCACTTTACTAAACCAGCATAATCCCTAATGGCATTCTAAATATTTATCCTTATACCCACATACTAGTATAATTCTCACCCATCATCAAGGAAACTTCTCTTTGCAATAGACAGAGACCATTATAGGAAACCACAACTGAAGTATTAACTTTAGTCCGCAAATATGTAACAAGGGACCAGGGACAAGGGACCAGGGACAAGGGACCAGGGACATGTCTCAGTGGGTAAGGTTCTTGCTTTGTGAACATGAATGAATTACATCCCCATCACTGATGTCAAATGTTTGGCATGATAACACACCTGTAACACCAACGCTGGGCAGGTGAAGATGGCAGAATCCTTGAGTTCACTGTCCAGCCAGCCTAGAAAAGTTGGTAAGACCTAGACCCCAGTGAGAGACCCTGTCTCAAAAAATAAGGTGGATGGTTCCTAAGGAATGACACCCAAGGGTGGCTTCTGGTCTCTACACACATGTGCATAAATGTGCACAAACAACCCCTGCTCATATGCACATTAATTAACATAAAAGGACGAACATGTATTGAGTGCACAAAGTATGACAGGCCAGATGTCAATGGGCAGATGTTAGCAGCTTTACTGATGAACCAGCCAGAGGCCCTCTCAGGCACGAAAATGCCTAGGTATAGAACAACCCAATAAGCATGACCTCAACATGCAGGTGCAATGTCCATGGGTTGTGAGGCAGTGTGAGAACATGGCTCATGGTCCCTAGTAGTTTCTTATCTTGTTTAGTTGTTTGGGCTTTGTTTTCATATAGCTGAGACTGGCCTTAAACCCATGACCCCCCTGCTTCTGCCTCCTAAGTGCGTCACCATACCCAACGGGTTGAAAAAAATATTTCTGAACACAGAAATGGCCTATGCTTCCCATTTACACGAACAGTTTCACATATTTCTATTTCAGCCCCAACAATGATACACATGCAAATGGACCGGGCACATCAAATCATGTGCCTGGATTTTGTGGAAGTACCCGAGGAAAGCTTGAGTCAGCCTGACACTGTTGGGACTGTGGGGACCGTAATGTCCCAACTGGTCTTTGAAGACAAATTTATTAAGAGACGAAAGGAGTTTGGAGAGGGCAGAGAAGACTACTCCAAGTAGAAGGTTCTCCAGAAGGAAGCTCCATTCAGATTGCACAGGAAGTGAAGAGAGGGAGGGCAAGTGACTGGGGTGAGTCCCAGTTGGAGACCATCCACCACATATGCACAGCCTCCCCTGGGGTATGACGCATGGCTCTGAAAAGTATGTCCACTGCCTTCTTTCCTGAGTGGACTAGAATTCCCAGAAAACTACTGGCCCATGTCCACAAGCACATTTTGCATGGCTCCATTATTCACAGACTCATTCAGCACTTGTTTTTGCCCAAGTACTTTCAAACCACGAGTTTGTTAATCACAACAGTGACTCTGTCAGATGAGAGACCCCCTTCTGTCCAAAGCCCCCACACGCTCGACTGAAAAGCAGAGACTGCCCCCCTCCGCCAGAATAGCATTTCTCTCTAAACTTCACCCCTACTCCGAATTCCCAGCTTGAAAATAACCTGCACTCCCAAAGGCAAATCCAAGGCTTTAATATGAATAAAAGATGCCTTTGGCTATTTCAAAGTCCACGGCTGTAGATGGTTTTGGAACATACTGTTTTATGAGTGGCTATAGATGGACAATGATTTTTCTAACAATAGACAAGTTTCCGGAGTCTGGAGCTGATGGCATAGCCATTCTACTGCATCCGTTATCTGCTGGGGACAGTTTATTGGATAGAAAATTGGCAGTCTTTCACATGGAAATGCTCTAGGGCGGAATCACTGTGCAGGACTCTATTGTTTGTCAAAATAGAGTGTGCAATAGCTTCAAGATAATCTGTCACAGAGTGCAAGGGAATATGTCAACACAGACATGTACCATGAACACGTATGCATGCTTTAGAGTGTATTTAATAGGAATATAGTATAAGAATATTTCTCAAGAAAGAATATACATTTATGTTTTATTTTTTACTATGAGGAATGCTAAATTACATGTTTGGAGACCAAGAATTAATCTATCAAAATAAATCACACAGAAACTGACCATAACACCAATAGCCACAAGCAAGTACCAACACTTTCTGAAACAGAAAACAGCCAGTGATTGCAAGCATTCTCCTGTCACTACTCTTGACAGCCAAAGAGCTAGAGCTACCCGGCTGCTCACNGCCATGCCCAGTTCTGGGGATAGACATTCAGGCCCTNGAGCATGCGCAGCCAGGACTTTTACNAACCGAGCTGTTTCCTCAGCCCCAATTTCTTTACTTCCCAAATCTTGGCTGCCTCATCTGTGAAGCGGGGAAAATGCCAGTATCTCTCCGTGTGTCAATTAAAGCCCTTGATAGTTTCTGACGGACAGAAACACTCCATAAAGGTTAATTTAGACATGACAAAGAAAAATACCCAAAGGGGTGAGAATAGAAACTTAATTAGAAGCAGCAGATGGATCCTCAGATAATTGTGAGTGGTAAATAAGTATAAAGTAATTACATCCTCATTTTATAAAGGAAAGGGTCTGTGCAGTTTGAGGCAACTACTGCTATTTTACAATGGGATATTTATATGGTGATGTGAAATCAGCTCCACCTTCCAACAACGGTCCCAGGCCTGTTGTGGTCGGAAAGCTTTCACCCTGGGAAGAAAGTCATAGTTAGTCCCAACTTTGTGCCGTCAGCTCCCACATGCCAAGCTTAAAACAAACAGTTGTGATTTATTTCATGTAGTGGGTGAAAGCAAGTATTTTAAGAGCACAAATTTTAGGGTATAAGATTTTTTTAGAAACTTTGGAAGGGTCCACATTAAAGATCCATATGTTCACTTCCAAATCAGATTTTAATCTCTTGTGGATCGTGTCCTATATGCCAAGTGATTGAGTGTGTGAGTAGGAGTACTTTGGAAGCAAATTCTGCCACTTTCCCTGGTCACAAATACAAGAGTATGTCTTCTTTCTCCATCATTTTGCCTTTAGAGCTAGCTGTCCATATGCTTTCCTCTTTGACTGCTAGTGGAATACTATTATGCATCTTACTCCAAAAACATTTCAGTATAAATTGATTTTGTTATTTTTCATGAACATACATTAAGTAAAACACACAGATCTTAAATGTATGACTCAATGAGCTGTAACAAATTCCTTTACCATGTAACATCCATCTTCTGTCTAGGGACAGAACACTTCCTACTCCCAGAAAGTCTTTGTCCACACATCAGAGATAATGGCTGTTACGATTTCTATCTCTTTTTGTACATTCCATAGATGCATCCAGTATGTACCCTTATGTCTATAGAATTTTCTTCTCAGTATGATTTTGATATCCATCCTTATTTCTCCACTAGGTTTACCCCAACATATATCCCAATGAAAACTCACAGCTTCTCTCCATCTTGCTATATATCATAATCAAGATAATCAAGATATCTAACCCACAGCAAACACCCATTCCATGAACTTTTGGAAACACAAATAAGGGCATGTCAGTGACAGGAGCAAGTGACAATTTATGGCGCATCCCAGAGAATGGCATTGAGTGATGGGTGCATTTCCAACCGTGACAAACCGGAAGGGACGAAGTTTGGGGTAGTCTCTGCAGATACTGAATCCAAAAGGGAACTGGAAATGAGAAAGTGTCAACTATGGGAGGAGCATGTAGCATAAGCTGAAATAGCAAGAGAAAAAGGCAGTTTGATGGCTGAGGGCAGGAATGAGACAAGGTTGTCAACAGAGAAGTTGTAAAAAATAATACCACGACCAAGCCATTCCTTTCTTGCATAGTTTCATGTACCTACCCATACCAGGAATGGGCAGCGTAGCTGGAAGGTGACCCCAACACACAAAGGGACAGCATGAAATGTCACAGATACCACCTAAAGTGAAAATACATCTTCATAATAGTGANGTTGAAAAGAACCCCAAAGATTGCTTACTGCTTAAGAGACCACCAAGAAGCAGAGTAAGAAAAAGAGAACAAGTTTTTTGGAAAGAGATGACAGTGAGCTCATGTCTGATGGAAGACTCGGTTCATGATGTCATCAGAACATCCACGGAGTGAGTGGAGTCCAGCAGACATCTGAGACCACTGACTGACCTCAGGAGAGAGGTGGAAGATAGAGGCTACAGNAGCCTCCATCCACCCAGAGGTCAAGGCTGGGGCCACAAGGCCACGAAACAAACCACTGAACTATGAGCCCGAAAGACACTGACGTGTTTGTCCTGGTTTTTAATCTTCCCCTGGGGTGGGGAGAAAGCTTTACAAACATCTACTTCCTGTGGATTACCTTGGAAAAAAGATTAAAAATGCATATATAACCCTCCGCACCAAAAATTCAGGAGCCTCTCAGTTCATTGTTTTAACTAAATGGTCCTTGTAACATGAATCTTAAAATGGTCTTATAATAAAAAAAATCCNGGAGCCAGATATTGGGGTAAATGATGAAAGATCAGAGAGAAAGGAACAAGCCACTGCCACGTCTTAACCTCTAGGACTTCTCAGCCTGAAAAGCTTTTAGTTCCTGTCTCCTCACGCCTTATATACCTTTCTCTGCCCAGCCATATTACTTAATTCCTAGTACTGGGATTAAAGGCATGTGACTCCCAAGTATTGGGATTAAAGGTGTGTGCCACCACTGCGTGGCTCTATTTCTCTCCTACACTGAGTCAATCTCATGTAATCCAGGGTGGCTTTGAACCCGCAGAGATCCAGATGGATCTCTGCCTCCTGAGTGCTAGGATTAAAGGTGTGAGCCACCATTGTGTGGCTTCTATGTTTAATCTAGTGGCTTGTTCTGTCCTCTGATCTTCAGGCAAATTTTATTAGGGTACACAATAGGTCACTACAGTTCCTACTTGGCAGTCTTTCCTGGCATTGGAGTTGAAGATGTGTAAATTTTATTGATTACAATTTCCAGCCACACTGTGTAACCTATTACTTACCCTGTCAAGAAAAGGAGAGGCTGTTTAAAAAATTGAAAGGAAAAGGAGGGGAGTGGGGTTTCTGTTCATCCTCGGCTATCACAAAGAACGTTTGCTGAGAACAGATTCAGAAATAATGGATTTAAAGATTATTACTCCTTTACTTCACAATTATAAATGTGCATCCATCAGCAAAAATGTATCAGGAAAAGCCAAAGCAGGCAGAAAGGCAAGCCAGTCAGCACCTGTTGAGCATGTTCGTAGTTGGCATTTTCTTTGGGCCAACCAGCTCCTGAATAAAGATACGGAGACATATTATTAATTATGAATGTTCAGCCTTAGCTTAGTCTTGTCCCATTAGCTCTTTTAACTTAATTTAACCTCTTTATATTCATCTACATTTTGCCTTTGGGCTTTTTACTTTTCTTTCATTCTGTATGTCCTACTTTCCTGCTTACTCCGTGTCTGGCTGGCCTCTGTTGTCTCCATTTTTTTTTTCTTCCTCAACCCTAAATTTCTCCTCCTACTTACTCTCCCTGCCTGAAAATCCCACCTATCCTTACCTCCTCCCTTGCTATTGGCCATTCAGCTTTTTATTAGACCAATTAGGTGCCTTAGGCAGGCAAGGTAAAATAGCAACACATCTTTACATAGTTAAACAAATATTCCATAACATAAATAAGTGCAACACATCTTTACATAGTTAAACAAATGCAACACATCTTTGCATAGTTAAACAAATATTCTGCAACACATGTTGTTGTCTGAGGCCCTGTAACAGTCATTTAACCTAACAGTGTGCCTTGCTTTTTATTTCCGATGCAAAGCATTCCCTTAAAGGCTTCCAACACAAGAGTTCTTCAGGCCAAGCAAACCAAGGCAGCCTGGACCAGGATGAAATCAGTGGTAGGTCTCTTCAACAGGAAAAATGGATTCCCCACCACCATGGTGTATTGAGGTTCTTTTCTCTTTTATCTTTCTTTTTCAGAAGGAGGGAATGGCTTGGCACAGCTNATCTTTAATTTCTCATTGGCATACAGAGCAATAGGAGAGAAGCCCCAACCTCAAAATAGAAAATTAAGCAGATGGTAATGCCTAGAAATAGAAGGGCTACAAAAAAAAAGCTTTTAAAAATGCAAATGGAGTGGGTGTTGGTGGCACACGCCTTTAATCCCAGCACTCAGGAGGCAGAGGCAGGCGGATCTCTGAGTTTGAGGTCAGCCTGGTCTACAGAGAGAGTTTCAGGACAGCCAGGGTGACACAGAGAAACATTGTCTCAAAAAACAAAACAAACAAACAAACAAAAACAAGGTGTTGACACACATCTTTAGTCCCAGAACTTGAGAGACAGAGGCAGGTGTATCTCTGTGAGTTCAAGGCCATCCTGGTCTACATAGTTCCAGCTACATAGTTGTTTCAACAACAAAAGAATAAAAATCATCACTGGCTTAGGAGATCATCGTGTTGGGGTTTCAGAAGAAGTTAACATACTCAAAGGGATACAGAGAATAGAAAGGAGAGTCAGACCAACATTGGTTGAGGCCCACAAGTCCAAGGAAACATCATCTAAGNTTCATGAGTCATTTCTGATGCCTGTGTTTATCCACACCCTTCCCTTGATGACAACCTAGCCCCTCCTATAGTTTATCTTTCTGGGAAGCCTTCTCTTACTCTACAACCTGATTCTGAATTGCTACTTCACCCCTAAAAGTCAAAATCTCATTCACAAGCTGTCAAACTCTGTCAGGTAACACCATTTCTCCCATTAAAAAGTTTATGGTATAGAAGTAATACACATTTGTTCACAGAAAACTTCAAAAGCACTCAAAATTTTTGAGAAATAAACACAATTATCAGATCCAGAAACCACAGTCTATCCTTTTGTGGGTTTTCTGTATTTTCTGGATTTCTAATGGAGTTCAGATTGCACACATAAGAAGCTTCCTAGATAGGTAGATGGATGGGGTCAGGGAGCATGTAGACCCGAGAAGAACCAGGAAATTAAGCTTTGGTAAAGCGTTAATAGAACTGGGATTCATCATAGCATTCTTCCTTCTCAACTTCCCCAAACTGTACTCCAACTCTTNNAGATCTGGATTTCCTCAGCAGAATCCCATCAAGCTGTAGCCTACTAGGTCCAAACAGAATGCAACAGAGTAAAAAGTACCAGATTTTTAGCCAAAACCGAAACAACCCCCCTTACACTTCCTAGCACTCACTATTCCATGTTTTAGTGTCTCTTCAAATATGGATGAGAAATCTGTGATGGCTATAAATTAAAATCTATATGAAGGACAAATGAGGCAGGAAAAAAAACCCACATGAATTCTGCATATTATTTCCTAATTATTAGAGAAAACATCGCTGGTAATGCATTTAGTTCCCTTATATAAATCTAGGTCACATGAGCCTGATAAAACTTAAAAGTGGCACAAAACCAAATCACATTAATTAGGTGTTTTTCATTTCTCCTAATTCTTCCCTCATTCTGCAGCTAAGCAAAAACATTAGCATTTACGGTAAACGCATTTTCGAGCANGCTTTCGGAGTAGACGTCACGTGTAACAAGACACATTTCTGGAGATTACTTCTCAATTTGGCGAAAGGGCACTAATATGATAGAGAATTTATCTAATGAACCACCAACACGTTTTTTTTTCTGCCTTCATTTCTAAAACATGTCTTGTTAAACAAAACAAATCTTCATTGCATTAAACCATAATCTCTATTTCAAAATATTTCCCATGGCTTGCTTGTTTTTATTTCTTTCACTAGCCTAGACCAGTGGTCTGTAAAGAAATGCTTGCTGCCGTACACAGTTTTATTGTAATACACCTACACCCATGCATTTGTGTGCTGCCTTTTTGCTGGACTCCCAGTCACACAGCTGTGCCAGCAACCATTTGCCTCACAAAGGCCAAAATATTTACCATCAAGTCCTTTACAAAGTTCACTCTGGACTATGAATGCAAGTGTTCGGGTCTTGTATTTCTCAGAATTTGATCCTTGTAAACCTGTCTACTGTTCTTGCCTGGCAGCATTTCTTTAAGGTTGGTGAGAAGGAACTCCATCCACCCCTCCCCCTTGGAATCAAAAATTAAAGTCTTTGAGATTAACTGGGATTAAGACTTACTTCACAGTCTTAGTCTCAATGAAACCCCGAGTTCCACCCAATAAACCAGGTCTGGTAGGGCACACTTGTAATCGCAGCACTCGGGGTGGGGGTTGGAGGCAGGAGGATAAGAAGTTCAAGGTCACCCTGGCTGCACAGCAAGTTTGAAAGCAGCCTGGGCTACATGAAAGCCTGTCTCATATAAACACGATGTCCATGTGACCATGTCTTCATTTTATCTTCTCAACGTAGACATCAGATACTGATGAGCCAAGAGGAATGTTAGGATCTCAATTTTATACTCAACAACTGATAAGTAAATGCAAAATCCAGAAACGGCCCTCTAAATTTTTGTTTTTGTTTTTGGTTTTTTTTAAATCACATTTCATATATCAAAAGAGACCATTGTGGTAATGAGAGGAGAGAAGAGCTTAGAAACTGCCAACCGTGAAAGTTAGCTTTTCAATCCTATTAGAAGTTTTCTTCATTNGTAATGTTTTGTTTTGTGCTGTGGGATATATGAGCAGACGCTGGCAGCCAGGGGAGTCACTGGACACAGATTCTCCCTCCTGGAGTAACCTGGGTCATCTCAAGCCCCTGAATTGTTTTATGTAACTGCTCATTCTATACCCATTGAGTCTCCAATATTCCAGGGCAGGGGTCAGCAACAGTCCTCCGGCCAACTTTGTGTGGGTCCCCAGTGAACAACATTCGGTTTTTGTTTTCTTCACTAATTAAAAAAAAATTCATGTGTGTGTGTGTGTGTGTGTATATGAGTGCATGCACAGCACATGTGTGGAGGTCAAAGGACAACGTGCAGAAGTTGGTTCTTTCCTTCTACCATGTGGGTTTGGTGGTAAGTGCCTTTACCCACAGAGCCATCTTGCTGGCCACACTTTTTAAAAATTCTTTTATATTTATTTTTTATTTTAGTATTTGTATTTATATTTTATTTAGTATATTTCGAAGACAGGGTTTCTCTTTGTAGCCCTGGCTGTCCTGGAACTCACTCTGTAGACCAGGCTGGCCTTGAACTCACAGAGATCCACCTGTCTCTGCTTCCTGAGTGCTGGGATAAAATGCGTGCACTACCACCACACTCCTCTTTTTTAAAGGGTCATTTAGTAAAACAGAAGGAAAAGCCACTGTAGAAGTATCAGCAGTAACAGCGACTCAGACCCAAGGAGACGTGTAATCTTAGAACGTGGTCCTTTACAGGGAACCTGTGCACGCCCCTTACACAGACCAAATGAGGACTAGGTTAGGCAGTTAGTAGATTACCAGTTCGTTCAACCATGAAGAGTAATGACAAAGCAAAAAGCCTCATTAAGAAACATCATATTCTGTAACAGCAACGCCCAGTTAGGAAGCCAGACCGGAAAACGTCCACATTCCTTGGCTTCCCCATCCTGGGAGAAGCTGCTATTTGATTTATAAATGTAGGAACATGCATTGCTGTGATGACATAAAAAGTAAATAAATCTGAGGGCAGGGGTTACTCCTTGGTTTTGGATGTCAGTCAAGGGCAGTCTTGGTCTCTTACACGTTATGTTTTTACAATGAAGGTTTATTCTTGTAGGATTCACATAAAATAAATAATACCTAAAAGTAGAAATAACCAAACTAGAGTCAGTTAAAAACAAAAACAATAACAAAAACAAAACAAAACAACAACGCAAAACAAGCAAACAAACAAACAAAAAAAACCTAAAAGCAAAAATAATCCAAACCAGACCTAGGATTCCCAAGAATTAGTCGACAATATAATTAATTTAAAAGACTCGGATGCTCAGCTGGAGCTNTTCATTATTTCCAGGTGGGGCATGCGTTTTACAGATGTTCTCATTTAATTTTCATGCTCTTATAAAACAGGTAGTTGTGTTACCTCTATTTTTACAGATGTAGAAATTTAGGATTACAGGAACTCAAGCTGGGTGTGGTATCACATGACTTGGGAAGTAGAGGAAGAGAACCTGGAGTCCAAGGTCATCGTCAGTGACACAGGAGGTTCAAGGCTAATCTGGGCTAATGGGACAGCCTTAGCCCCTGAGAAGAGGTAACCTTGGCTGAGAAAATGCCCCCGCAGACTGGCCTGTGGGCTAGCCTGTGGTACATGTTCTTGATTGATGATTGATGGCGGTGGGGGGCCCAGCTCACTTGGGGCAGTGCCACCCCTGGGCAGGTGGTCCAGAATAGTGTGAGAAGACTGAGCAAACCNTGGGGAGCAAGNCAGTAAGCAGTTTCCCTCCATGGCTTCTACGTTAGCTCCTGCCTCCAGGTTCCTGTCCTGACTTCCCTGCATGATGGCATCTGTAAGCTGAGATACAGCCTTTCCTCCCCATGGCATCCATAAGCTGAGATACAGCCTTTCCTCCCCATGGCATCCGTAAGCTGAGGTACAGCCTTTCCTCCCCATGGCATCCGTAAGCTGAGATACAGCCTTTCCTCCCCAAGCTGATTTTGATCATGACATTTTACCACAGCGACAGAAACCCTAACTAAGAGAAACCCTAACCAATACCCAGAAAAGGAAAAATTAAGAAACTTGAGGCCAGGGAGATGGCTCTGTCAGTACCGTGTTTGCTGTGTAAACATGAAGACCTGAGTTCTACTTCCCAGTACCCACATTTAAAAAACAAACAAACCCCTAGGTACTGAGGCAGGCTGGGAGTGGGCTAGGCAGAGACAGTGGGATACCTGGAGCTCACTGGCCAGCCAGCCTAACCAATCCATGAGCTCTAGGTTCAGTGNGAGCATCTGNTCCAAAAATGTAAGGTAGAAAGCAATGGAGGAAAACAGCCAGTGTTGACCTCTGACCTCCACACACACGTGGGCAGGCATGTCCATATCTATATGAATGATTACATGCAAGACACACACACCACCAAAAAAAACAAAAACGTTTTTAAATTAAGAAGCTCATCCAAGGTCANATGGCAAAAGGTATCAAAGCTGAGATTTGACCCAAATCTCTTTCTCTAGAGCGCAAGTACTTAACCAGTACCCTGTGCCCAACAGATCCAGTCTCTCCTTCTTTAACTCCATAGTGTACACTTATATCAGAAAAAAGATGACTTTGAAGTTCACCAAAGGATAGTCATATCAACAAGGGGAAAGTGGGTCTTCAGTCTCTGTGATTCCAGGAGTGAGAAGAGGCCAGTGGTGGCTCCTGGGGTCAAGAGGCACCGATTGAGAAGTGGCCCACAGTCAGACCTGTCCCTGGTAACCAATAGGGTCACCAGAATACCAAAAAGCCCTCTAGCTTCTCTAGTGACCATCCTGGCCATTGTGGATGACAACAGGCTCTCACAACTTCTGTCTCAATACTCAAGTCCTTCCCCCAACCCATGGTCTCACGTTGGATGGCCGCTAAACACATCTTTGGCCCATAAGTGCTAGTGGGTCTTTTGAGGTCATAAGTGATGGAGATTCGTCTGAACAACACCTGGCACAACACCTGCGACNTGTGAAGAGGCGCTTGGTGAATTAATTGCCACCAACGGAATGCTCATAAACAGTTCTAATGCCAAGTCAGGGGAGGATGACACATGGGGGGAAGCTCCCTGTTGATGTCACCAATTAGAGACTATCACAGTGAGAGTAACCTGAAAGTTAAAAAACAATAAAGTTGTGGGTGATGCCAAGAACCTTGAAAGGGAAAGAGTGGAGTGAATCAATACAGTGTACTTGTGCAGTCACGTAGCCACCGTCATCTTTTATATGGAAACAGAGACAGACACCTTAAGCCATTTTGAAATAATCAGTAAAGAGGCATTTGCCGCTCCACTACCATGCTAACTAAGACCAAGCCCGTGTGTCCCACAACTCCTGGAAGACTACTTCAATCCACATATCAGCATGCAGCGTGGGTCTCCTGAACAGTACTATAAAGAAAGGAAGTTCTGGGCTCATAGTGTCCATCAAATTAAGGTCTTCTAGGCAGCTTGGTGTAGTCACAAACCTAGGGAAAGAGTGACCATCATGGTGGGGTAGGTGAGACTCAGCAGAAGCTCTCAGAGCCCTGACTGTTGCTGTTTTCTGGGGCCTGGGTGCTCTATGTTCCTGGAGCATGTTCCTGACAATGTCATGCTCTGACTGACCCACCTTCATAGATACAGGCAGAGCTCATTTGCAGAAGGAGCTACAAATGCCTCTTAAAGCAGGAAAACTGACCCACCATCTTATTCCTCTCCCGGAAAACCCAAACGACATCCAGATGTCTTCTTCCCCTCTTTGGAAATGAGTGACACAGCAAGAAGTCATGTTAAACAATTATCCTGGCTCTCACCTCAGCCTTNAAAGTGTGTATGTAAATGATAGAGACCTACATGTCAGCAGTCACATTTAAATATAAAATAGAGGGCTGGATATCTCAGATGCCTAAATTACTATTAATCACATGCAAATACTAGCTCATGCATTTCTTTTATATCTGAAGGGAACGAATGTCTGCATCAAATCTTCAACAACCATTTAACAAGCTAATGCTTTCGAGGTAGTCTAGGAGAAGAAACAGGGTGATCTACTCTGGTAGTGAAGGGGTAGGGTTTGTTTGAAANCATCTGGGAACCAATAATGAGAATAAAAATTATGTTTGATCATGGTCAGACTCATGTCCATTCAAAGTATCNCTTCATAAAAAAGAAAGAAAAAAGTTCATCAAACCATATTGCTGTAGCCAAGCATGGTAGCCCGTGCTATAATCCCAGGACTCGGCAGGATGCTGCAGGATACCAACCAACAATTCAAGCCCAACCTGGGCTACACCATGAATTTAAGGCAAGCCTGGACAGGTCAGAAAGACTCAAAACAACAACAAATACATTGCCAATGTTCCCTATATCGAGCATTGTTTTTTTTTTTAAATACAGAACGAGACCCTTTTTCGTTCCAAACATAAAGTGTGCCTGATTTTAAGTCTTGAAATAATTTGCCAAATTCCAATCTAATTATGACTGAGATTCAAGTCAACTACTGACTTCTAGAGATACTTTCTTCGGATTCCAGCTGGCAGCAAGCAGAGACTCCAGATACCTTCAAAAATATGCCACGGAGTAGAAAGAGAATCAATTAAAANAAAGAGAAAAAAGCTATTTTCTTTCCATGTTTAGCCTCTAAAAATTGCTTCCATTTACAGCTCATTCTATTTGCCTAGAATCTCTTCTGCCATGTAAGATTTTTCTGAAATTTACCCTAACTTTCCTGGAAACCAAAATGAAAATTCATTCTTTGTGCAGTGCAAACAACAGCAGAAGACCTTGACTTTATTTAAAAATAACACATTTGTTACCCATACATTATTTGAATATAGACATATGTAGGGACCTTTAGCTACTGTAACTCTATTGCCATGGCCTCTTTCATTTGGAAAAACCATACAATTATAGTTTTTGACCAGAAAACACATGTTACTAGATCCTAATGACAAGGCATAGTGTTTTAATAAAATTTAGATTCTACCCTTGAGGAGGGCCGGGAGGGTGTCAAAGAATCTTTGGTAAATATCACATGATCTTATCCTTCAGTGGGGGTGGGGGGAAGAGGAAGGGAGAAGTTGAGACAGATTCTGGTGTAGCGCCTACACAGGGCTACCGTCAAATTTAAAATATACTATGCTAATGTTTGTCAATTTTATCTTCCAGTTAGTGTCTAAGGCAGATCAATAACCAATACAGAATTATATCAACGGATTGTTAAACCAGCCTGAGCTTCGAGAATTACTTTTACTGGAAANAGTTGCAAGCACAAGAGACCACATGAATTATTCATCATCTACAGTATGCCAGCCCCGAATGCCGTCATGCCTCTGGACAAGTGTGCNCATGTGAAGNAGATCCAGGCTCCNGAGTCCTCCAAGTGCTGGGGAGGACGGCAAAGCTGAGCAAAGCTGAGCTGACCGGAGGTGCCGCCACTCAGACAGAGCTGTCGGAAGCGAAGGAGGNAGCTCACAAAGCCCATCTGCCTCTGTGGCATCACCCACTCTCTGCTCTCCAGAAACCAAAACAAGCTCCATCCTCTTGTCCTATGGAGTCCACATGANAAGAGTCAGCAGTGATGGCCACAGCCTGTGGGTTTCAATGACCATGCCAGGCTGCCTTTGAGGTCTGGTAGATGTGGTANTGGCCATCAGCCATGGGGGTTGAGGTTACTCCCAAAGCCAGCCTNACCAGGGAAGGAAGGCTCTCCTAAAACACGGCTGCAGAGAAAATATCCCAGGGGCAGCATCCNAACTCAAACAAAGCTCTCAGAAACACAATCACAAGTGTTTGGCCACTGTCACCGAAGATGCCTTTAAAGTGCCCAACAGAGTGGCCTGCCCAGCTGCTGTGCTCCTGGACCAAACAGTCCCGTCCAGTCTAACATCCTGCGTTTATTCATATCTACAGATATGTTGACAAATGATATAGGCATTTTACATAAATATCTATCTTTGGAATACATAGATTACCATGCTAACATGTTAAAATAAGCATACGATGGCTTTACCCAATGGAAAGAGCCCTGTATTGTTCTTCTCACTAAAGAGACAGTCTCTAGACAGTATAAATGCCAAGTTTACAAAATACNGCTCAAACCTTTGTAGTCTTCAGAGAAGTGACGAGGGTCCACTACCGCAGTCATTTCCNNGGCATTAACCTGTACCAGGCTCTGGGTTTCAGCTTTGCTTCACCTGGCTCTGGCACACAGAAGGACTGAGTCCACTCCTCAGAAGCTAGGCTGGGCCTGGCTCTCTTCCCAGGAGC
>LZPO01066274.1:360959-376154 GCA_001675575.1 Neotoma lepida
CTCACATGGGAAATATTTTACCAACAGAGCTATTGCTACAGCCCCCATAGTGGGTTTCTTGATGTTTGTGTGAAGGTATCAGGAAGTTGGTGGTGTTTAAACTTCAAGAACATAGGGCCCTTTTCCACATCATGGGAGAAGTCCCAGCATGTATTCACAGGGTCACAAAGATACTTTAACCACAGTCTCTTATAGGGATCATGTCTTTGCATTTTAACTTTCCTCTTTTAGGTCAGCTTTGGGTCGTCATTGGCATTTGTACCTGTGGATTTTTTAAAACATATCTTACCTCATGCAAGTGGAGTTAGTGATATTTTTAGTTTGAGGTTTCATGGAATATATTTATAGGGTTCAAGATCTCTTCTACGCATAGTTGTTCCTGATGGCCTACAAAAGGTCAAAATAATATCCAGGAACACTCTGCTTCTCCTGTGCTGCCCCAAGCCCAGAGGCCACACATGCTCTGAATGTGTCCATGGCATCTGGTGCTGGAGTATGTAATGAGCAGAAGAGAAAGAAGCCTCAGACAGAACAAAGCAACTATCAGTCTCTGAAGCGAGGTCCTGACCACCAGTCCTATCCACTCATCCACACTGAACAACACNGCTTCTCTCCTGTCATGAATACACTTGATAAGGAAATAAGTGAAATTATAAACGCACCTTCCACGTCAAGGAGCACCTTGTGAAGTGGAAATGCTGATATTTGAAGACCTGAAACTATAGCAGTGAACATTTCTGTATGTAAATNNCTTGTTTTCTATCTCCTAGCTCCAATAATAAAGATGAATTTCAGTCAACTATGCTAGAAAGAAAACTAAGGGGTGTTTTTTCTACATATGGGAAATATTGCAAAACTACTGTCATATGACAACCAGAGAATACGCTGTCAAAAACTGTCAGTGAGAAAGCGCTGTCATTAAAGGCAGGTCACCTGCAACACATTTATTTTCCTAGTTTGCATCTCTCTTACTGTGAGAGAATGGACCAAACCAGACTGGACTCAAGTGGATGCAGAAACTAGGGGGGCTGCTGATGGAGCCATGGGGAGTTGTCTCTCAGAACACAGCGAAAGGACAAGAGATGAGAGTGGGGTGGAAAGGGTTCACATGACTTGCCTGTGGTGTGTCCACCAGCAGAGGAGAGACTCAGGGGTCCCCACCCCTTACCACTGAACGATTTGCTACCGATAGGTCCTGGGACAGCGGGAAAATCAATGTTTTCATTGTACACACTGATGACCCAGCAGGCTCCAATGGACAGTTTCAACCCAATGGTCACACAAATGACCCCAGTTAAACAAAATGGGTCACACTACAAAANCAAAGGTCACGAATCCAGGAAAAGGACTGGTAGGGATTGGGTGTGTATGGAATTGACAGAGGTAGGAAGGAGAAAAGAGAGAGTGGGTGGGAAGAGTAATCATAATGCATCATACACAGTTATGAAATTGTTAAATAACAAAATTAATCAATAATTTAAAATGGTCCAGTGAAATGGTTCAGCAGGTCAAGGTACTTGCCATGAGCCTGTAAATCAGAGCTTAGTCCCTGGAATCCACACGGTAGAAGGAAAGAACAGACTGTGGAAAGTCTTCCACACAGGGATCATGGCACACACATGCCCACACTCACACACATAAATAAATAACAAATGTAAAATAAATTTNTTAANAATTAATAAAAAATGTATCCTATTAAAAGCAACAGTAGTTCCTTTTGTTTACATAAAATCCGAATTTTACAGCATAGAGGTTTGAGATGGTTTTCCTCCCAACACAATAAATTCATGATTTGGTGGTTTGAATGAGAATGTCCCTGATAGGCTCAACAATTAAACACTTGGTCCCCAGTTGGNGGTGCTGTTTGGGGACATCATGGAGCCTTTAGGAGGTGAGCCNTGCTGGAGGAAGCACATCACTAGGGTATGCTGTGGTGATGTTTTANTCATGCACCCCAATAAAGCTTATCTGGGGATCAGAGGAAAAAGCCAGCCGCTATATTAAACATAGAGGTCAGGCAGTGGTAGCACAAGCCTTGAATCCTAGCATTCGGTGTGAGTTCAAGGCCACACTGGGAACAGAGCCAGACATGGTGGCACACACCTTTAATTCCAGCACTAACCATGAAGGGCTGGAGGGCTGTACAGACAGGAAGTGATGTAGCTGGGCAGAGAGAGGAAGTAAGAGGGCAGGGACAGAAAGGCATGTAGGTGTGGGTATACAGGAAGTAGGTCTCTCTTTGGCTGAGGATTTTCTAGCAGTAAGAACATGGCTGGCTTCTTTCTGCTTCCCTGATCACTCAGTTTTTACTCCAATATCTGGCCCCAGGTTTTTTATTAATAAGACTGTTTAGCAATTCATCTTACAGGAGGCTTTGAGATTTCACAGCCTCAGCCCATTTCCAGTTCTCCTTTCTCTGCTTCCAGTGTGTGAATGAATAAGTGTAAAGCAGCCAGCAGCCAGCCGCTGCTGCCACACTGTCCTCTGCTCCCACCGTGATGAACTCTACCCCTCTGGAACCATAGGTAAAAGTAAACACTTTCTCCCCTGACTTGCTTTTTGTCAGGGTATTTTATCCCNGCACAAGACAGGAAATTTAATAGGAAAATGCTACAGCCTATTCCAGGCCAGCTTCAGTAAGATTATCCACACCTCACCAAGACTGCCTTCTATTTGCTAGGTTCCCCGAGGGCATGCTGGCTCCTGGGGTTTCATTTTCTACTCCGTGATCCCATACCATGAAACAAGTAAGCTAAGTGGATAGAAGAACTAGAAAATGACAGTGCCACTCATATGGTGCTCATCAACATTTCTGTGTAGGGTAGAGTCTACGAAACAGAAACCTTCAGAACCTTTAATGTAATGCTGAACCCACTCAGCAAAATTGCCAGTGATTGCCTCTAAGTACACCTTACCAACTGCCTCCCTCTATAGTTCCAGCCATTAAGGAAATGCACATGCGCTTGCTCNGTTATTTCTNTGCCACTGCTAGGCAGGGCAGAGCACTTTTACGTTTATTTAGCTCACTGTTTAATAAGAGGACATTGTCCTGGAATAAGAAAAAAACCGGAAGAAGGCACCAATTCCTACCACCTTGTCAGCTTCCTGGGGCACACGTGGTGCTTTCTGACCATGGCACATCAGCAGGGTAGAGGTCTCTGCTCTGGTTCCAGGATAGAACAACCCCATCCAGTGGAATGGTTAAGANGCTGCTGTAACCACCTGCATTTCAAGGGGCCACATTCCCACGAGGTCAGGGACAGGGAGAAAGCACTGCTGTCAAGTATTGGCATCAAGATCTGCGGGAAATGGCACATCCCAGAGGACTCAAAGCTCAGTACAAGATAGAGAAAAGGTGAATATAAAGAGAAGCCACCTCAGTGGTTTTCCTACCCAGGAAAAGAAAGGAAAAGGCTTCTAACTGCATTTCCTGCCCCTGATCTGCACATGGGAAAACATGGTGTTTTCCTTGGCTGCACTTTCTTTTAGGAGCTCTAAAAAGCTTTCAAGGAGCTGGAACTTTGCTGTCATTTCCAACCACCAGCTTCACTGGGCAGGAGCATCNCCTCGGAGGGGCAGCCTTTCAGGACATGTTATCCTTCTATTAACAGAACAATCCACACAGTGGAGCATTCAAATATATCTTGCTATCAGTGCTTATCATCCGAAGTGATTTATACCACTATTGCACAGAACATGGAATTTCTCTCTTAAAATACAATTCAACAGTGCATTGAGTGGATTCTCAAAGGGGACAAATTAAGACAAAAACATACTAACTTGGGCTTGAAAGTGGCCTCCCAGAAATTCCCAGAGAAAAACAGCTGTAAGTATGATCAGCCCCCACCGACATGTTTTCTAGAACATCCTGCNGGGAGTGCACTCTCTGCTGTGACTTGCCGAGCAGCTTTGCTGGGGACGAAGAGACTTCCCTTCCTGTTTATTCCTTGCAGGGTTAGAGCTGGTATTTTAATTAACTGCACTAGATCACGAATCACCTTGAGCTTCGCCTTAAGATCTCAGCCTAACGATGAGGAAACCAAGTTCGTCAAGGTTAAGTGACTCATTTCTCTCAGACCAGATGGCTAATCAAATGGCACTCAGAGCACAGTCCTTTGGACACCGAGTCCAGGGCCATCTCTGCAACAGCACCAGGTCCCAGCCAAACACAGACACTCAAAAAGATTGTCAGCAGCTGGTCCTGTCAGGATTCTGAGTTGAAAGCTGCACTTGAAAAAGATTTGAGGACTCTAGACATGGGATGCCATTGTGACTCTGTAACTGTCATTCTCAAACCTGACCTGGATGAGTGTAATACGCAGGTGCTGTGGTGTAGTTCTCTAAGCTGTAACCTGTGCAGGCAACCCCAGAGAAGTGTGAACTGCCAGGTGCTCCTGTACACACACACACACACACAGTTGGGAGAATCAAAGTCAATAGTAGATTATTTTATGCAAACCATCTACAGCTCTGCAAAACCTTTAGGTAACAATCACCCATGTGCTGTGAAAAGAAGCAACTAAGTTGAACCCATATTATCTTCTTATATAGCAGAGAGGTTTTGGTTTTTTTCTTTTTTTTTAAGTTAAATTTGTATTCTCTTGTCTTCCTCCCTCTTTCTGCCTTCCTATTATGACAGGAAGGCAGAGGTCACTCCATTCCACTGTCAATTTCAGGATATTCTAAAAGAAAGAAGGAAAAAAGAGACTTTGAAAAGAAAAGGAAAGGAAAGCCGGGGAGTGGTGGTACATGCCTTTAATCCCTGCTTCATGGCTCACACCTGTAACCCAGCACTTGAGAGGCTCAGGCGGGCAGTTTGATATGAATTTGAGGGCAGCCTGGACTATGGACTGAGACGNTGTGGTGATTTAAATGAGCTGCTCTCCACAATTCTCTGGCATTGGAATACTTGGTCCCCAGGTGGTGGATATTTGGGGAGAAATAGAAGGTGTGGTCTTGCTAAAGTATAAATACTTTGAAATATTATCATGGTCTTGCTAAAGTATAAATACTTTGAAATATTATCATGTTAAACACAGATTTTTTTCCTTTTCCAGACAGGGTCTCATGTAACCCCAGCTTGTCTTAAACTCCTTCTGTAGCCAAGGATAACCCTGGCTAGTCTTAAACTCCTTCTGTAGCCAAGGATAACCTTGAACTTCTGATCATCCTTTTTCCACCTCTAACTTCTGGGATTAGAGGCATGAACAGCCTCCTCAGGTTATGAGGTCCTGGGGATTGCATCCAGGGCTTCATGCTTGTTAGGCAAGCCCCGTACCAACTGAGCTCCATCCCCAACAGTGATGTGTTTAATAGACTCACGAATTTCCACGTAAGCACAGGCCTGCTTATGTGATATAGGGGGAAGGGAGGAAAAGAGAAATCCCAGACAGGCTGGGGGCCAAGAGAACTGGAAGAGAGAGCCAAGAGCAAAAATTCCAGTCATCCCACTNGCTGTTTAAGAATGGGCGCCCTTTCCTCCTAATTAGTTAAGCCAAACACCATTAATTCTCACAAACACACCTAAGATCGGTATCCGACCCCCTTCCTTCAATTCTTTCCAAGGAAAATCAGTTGCTAGGAAAAGAGAAGCCTGGGAATTTGGGAATCTTCTGCTCTTTCCTTAGTAAGAACATATTCAGTAAAAGAAAAAACAAAACAAAACAAAACAAATCACATTCCTTAAAAGAACTGGATTCCCAGCAATGTCTCCTCCCTGAGAAGTCATCCAGGCTAATGTTANTTGAGTCACCTTTCTGGGCATAGAGGGTGAAGCTGCCTGGCCGCTCTGCACTGTTAGGTTGCCAAGGAAGGCAAAGGACAGAGGGACAAACAGACAGGTCAAGGACACCAACAATGTTCTTCATGACCTCAGCCTTCACTATGAGCTTTCCTTTTTATAGGAAAACCTTGGTGGGCTTGGTTATTGAAGACGAACTTTTAGTCCGTAGCTCTTGAAGGTAACATGTCCTCTGGGAAGTCATTGNTCATTTTGAAGCATATGTTCTACGTTGTTTCACTGTAAGATCTTCATCTGGAGTGGGGTTGGGGCTGGGTTGGTGGACTGCTTACCTAGGATGTACCAAGCTGTGGGTTTGATTCCCAGCACTACTTAAACAGAGCATAGTGACTCACACCTGTAATCCCAGTGTGAGTAAAAGTTCACAGCCTAGGATTCATGGTTTTCTTTGAAAACAAAACAAAACAAAACCACAACCTTTTATATATACACCAAGAATATGGACATTGTTACAACGGATACAATGTAAAGACAATCACAAACAACAGTAGAGTGTTACAGACTGCTTCTGATATGCAAGCTCGGGACACCAGTCAAGGCAATCAGACTCTACAAGATTGCTATGNGAGTCCTGCTGAATCCTTCCTGTTGACCAGCCAAAATAATCCAGTGTTTCTACAACGGGCAGAAAATCACTCTGGCCCCATGGAAAGAGCATTCTTCATTTCCCACCCTCCTGCGTCACTGCCACATGTCTTGGGTGTCCTGCAGGCCAGCAAAGTACTAATCCTACGGGAAGTCCAATCCTACAGGAAGTGGTACCAATTCTACAGGAAGTGGAAGGGATATAGAACCATTCATCATCACCCAAGGCACAGGCCCTATCCCTCAGGATAGGAAGAACAGATCCTTCTGTCTGTCACAGTTAGTGCCTCCATTCTGTCTGGGACTCTTCAATGGTAGCAACTAGGTGAGGTGTAGGCAAGATGTGCTGACTTCACAGAACATGGTCTAAATCNGCAGAAAGNGGGGCGGGGCCACAACACCCCAGTGTCCCAGAGAAGAAGAAACATTTTCCNTGGGATTGTCTGTATAGGCTGTGACCTTGTGAACTCGAAAGGGATGTTTTCTCTAGGGAAGCCACTTTCCTAACACTTGTGCACCTCGTCCTGAACACTTATGCTGTTAAGTGTGTGTGCTTCNCCTATTAGAAGCATCCTACCCAAATGAAAACAACAGTTTGGGANTCTGAGGGAAAGTAAGTACCTTAAGGCTCTAAGAACAGGCTAAGTGAGTAGTATGTGCCCATGGTCCCAGCTACTCAGGAGGCTAACAAACAGGAAGGATCACTTGAGCCCAGGAGTTTGAAGCCAGCTTGAGTAATATAGTAAGACTATATATTGAAATTCAAAACAAAAACAAAACAAAGAACAAATGATGCTCCACCTGATGGTTCTAGCCAGGTCTTACAAATGGTTCTAGCTGCTCTTACAAAATGCCCATTGCCAAGTACCTAGAACTGTTTACATTGCTTGGAGCTATTTATCAATAGTAACAGTAGGAAAACACAGGATAAATGATGAGTTCTATTAATAGCGCTAAGATATGAACACCAAGATGTCACAGAAGTTGTCATTACCATAAAGCCATCACAGAGATATGCAAATTTCCATTGAGACCATGGCTGTAAGTCCATCTCGCAGATGACAAGCAGCATAGTGTTCCACTCACTCACTCAACCAATGTCTATTTAACTTTTTGTACCACCTGTGGTTGGGGATGTAGCCGTACAGGAGGCAAGACCACCATNATTGATAGGTGATATGCTGGTGTATGCATCTATTGATTGGAATCTGAGAGCTTCCAGGTGGGAGAAATGTCTGGGGTCCTAAGAAATATTCTAGTATTACAAAAGAAAATGTTTGATGGGTTTTCCTGTCCATTATCCAACTACAAAAACATCTGAACTAAAACCATTCAACTAGATAAACTAACTAGGAATCCTTAACCCCTNTACTTTGGATATNGGCAGCCAGATAGTTCTTTNTAGGGGTTGGGGGGACCTTGGCCTGAGTCTTGTTCTATGTTTGGCAAGGCTCCTAGCTTCCACCTAGAAGAAACGAGTAGCATCCCTCTCCTGTTGTGGTAAACAAAAATGTCTCTAGACATGTCACACATCCCTGGGGGGCAAAACTGCCTCCAGCGGAGTAACAGAGGAGATCACTGTGGAAACAGAAGGCTGCTAAGGTCTCTTCAAACTCAGATTCAGGGACATTGAGACGGTAGGGGAGTGAGAAGAAGGAAGTATGTATAGTCACTGTCCCTTCAGACAGGCTTTGCAAAATATCAGGGACTAACGCCAAAGAATCGGGTGATTTACACTTCCTCCCACACACACCCCAGACCCATGCTTTCCACCTTTGTTTTCTTCTGGCCCCAGGCATTGAACCCAGGGCCTCGAAAGTGCTCTGCCACTGATCTACAGTCCTGGCCCTACCTTTGATTGCCCAATACAAAAAGACCTTTCATATTTACCACATATACATATATATATATATATATTTACACCATACACAAGCACACATAAAATCTCATGTGCTTCCATTTTGTTCAGAAATTTTCCTTCCCCTAAAACTACTGGTAAGGAGGACAAAGAATGGGAACAGAGTGGGCCCAGTGATTAATTGCCTCTGTGGAACAGCAATGCAGCAGCTGAGTCTGCCAAGTGTCCCTGGGACCCATAATTAACTCAAAAGGTCTTCCAGGGGGAATCACAGCAGAAGCCAAAGGAATATAATTAAATCCCTTGCAGTTTCAAAGGTGCTGAAGTCCTAGATTCCTAACCAAATGTAGCCTTTGCATAGAAGGACCAGTGCTCACTTCTGCCCAGTATCTCNGATAACCTGAGTTTATCTTCAACACGGATGCAAGCTTTTTAAAGACATAACGAAAGCAAGATGACAAGAACGTGCATGGGTGGCTCCTGTTGGGAAAAGAACAGGCTACAAATGCACTCACATGCAGGGAAAATTTCACAAGGAACTGAAGGAAATGGTGGCTTCCTCTAGGNGTGGTGACACCTAGCATAGAAGTGCACCTCACTGGACAGCCTCCCGTCCAGTGAGATTTTTGTTCGTGCACGTATCTTATTTTATAACAATGACCAGCCATCATGTNAAAACCTGGCAGAATGGCCTTTGCTATAATGAAAAGTAGGAAAGATAGTGTAAGATGAATTTATTAGATTTTTTTTTATCTTTCCACTTTAAGTGATAGAATTTATGTCACCTATAGTTTCAGGGTTTGATGATTAAGTATTAGGCTTTTCCCACAAATGTGAAATAAACATGTTTTGATGCTACACTGGGTAGCTTATGTGTTTGAGCTGAGTGGAACCTTCAAACCCTGAGTACAAGGTTATCTATTCTCATATTAATTAAAGGACTTGCTCAAGGTTACTGAGTTGGTTAAACAACCACAATGAGATTTGAGTTTGATGCCAGATCCCGCTAGTCACACTCCTTCACCTACCTTTAGAACACTCGGTGGAAGTAGTCCATCAAGGTCTCTGACTCTAGNTTCCTTCGACTGTTAGGAGAGATCAGCNGCCTTTGTCAGTTGGAACCAGGCACACTCCATGTAACAGTGGGTATGTTGGTAACAGAGGTGGCCACCCTGACCTCTGACCTTAGGAAGCAGAGGCAGACACCTTTGTTCAGCACACTCTCATCCTTTACTGGACCATCCCAGCAGCTTTGTGTTGGTTACTCTGTCTGAAGACTGAGACTCGGTGTTTCAGCTTTCTGTTGGCCTCTGTGAACCATCCCATTTTCCCATTCTCAAGCATTTCAGCCTCTTAATTCTTCAACTAAACATCCTTGCCTTTCACAAACCCTTCAGAATGATTCTCTATTGTTAATCCTACAAAGGAAGTCATGAAGGGGTATGTGAGGATAAGTGCAGTTCGCCTTTCTAAGAAATGTAGTTTCTAGAACTCAGACTGCTCCAGCCAATGGAAAAGAAGGGACAGGCATCTAGGAAGGAATGACTTCCAGTAGCCACCTTTCCCACCCCTGAAGCTTTGTGCATGCTAAGCAAATGTCTGTTGAGTGAGCTGCCTATCTAGCCTCTAGTAGCCTTTAAGTCATAATATTGCATGTGTTAAACTTCCTCTGTGCAGGAGCCCCACCCCTAGCTGACTAGCTATTGGCAGTTGATGGCTCCTGGGGAACAGAGAATTGCTTTTATTGGGGGATGTGGCTACTGGTAAGTTGCCCACACTCCAGTGGATGACCCCACACCTGTGTGCTTATGGGAAGCACTAACTGGACCCAGTGGGTTAAAGTATAATGACTAACTAATTTTAAAAGAAAAAAGAGATTTTTGAGGAAGATAAGCTACAAGGTTCAGGTTGGTGTTGGAGGACAAAAAATGAGATGTGGGGTTAACCAAGAAACATTGCAGCATATATGAAGTTCTCAAAGAATTTTTTAAGAAGCATCAAGAATGAAAACTGGCTGGGCGGTGGTGGCATACGCCTTTAATCCCAGCACTCAGGAGGCAGAGGCAGGCAGATCTTTGTGAGTTCAAGGCCAGCCTGGGCTACCGAGTGAGTTCCAGGAAAGGCGCCAAAGCTACACAGAGAAATCCTGTCTCGAAAAAACAACAAAAGAACAAAAAACAAAAAAAAAAAAAAAAAAAGCAACCAAATCCGCCCTTTGTACAACATAGTGTAGCCCTCACCCCTCCGTGTCAGACCTTCTCCCACCACCAGTCCAGATGTACCAATAAAGAAGGATGGCTGATGGTGCTTCCGGATGAGCGCTGGTCCCAGCCGTGGCTTACCCTGAACCCCAGCCAGGGACTGAAACCCAATGCCTGCTTTGTTCCACAAAGGCCCTCAGCTTACCTGAAAACTCTGGATCACAGCAAATGTCACTGTGACTCCATAGAAGCCTGCTCTAGGAATCTGTTGGAGGTTTCGTTCAGTCACGATAAGGAGGCTGCCTATTAATAGATCAGGTAGCGTCTCAAGTCTGGTGTGACTGGAGGATTAACTGTGTTCCCAAGCACATTCCTGGCTTGATCCCATTTAAAANAACTCTGTGATGAGCTACTCCCGATGGGTAAGCATCGCCTCTGGAAAAGGGGCATCACAAGGAGACCTTGACCTTGGACAGCACCTCTGACAGGTCTCAGGATGCCTGCCTATGTCCTTAGCCCAGCAGCAGCACCCGCCAGAGCACCTGGAAGCTCGCAGCCCCCAGGTTCCTGGTTTAACCACCCATCCATTGGGTAGTTAGACTAGTGGGAAGACTCTGACCATGCCTTACCCTGCACAGANCACTTTTAAGCCGTATAATCAGATCCTATTGCCTGGTCATATTTTTGTCCTGATAAATTCCAGACATATGAACTTCTAAATACATCCATTAACCTTAATTAAGAAATATAAGGTCAGCCAGGTCTGGTAGCTCAGGTCTATAATCCCACTTGCTTCAGAGCTGAGATAGAAAGATTGCATGTTCAAAGCCAACCTGGGCAACTTTGCGAGACAGTGTCTCAAAATATAAAGTAAAAAGGTGTAAGAGGGCCTCAGGAAATAGCTCAGTGGCAGGGTTTGTCTGGCATGTGCAACACTACAGAAATAAATTTTCTATTTACTCACAATTTATGGCAAGAAGAAAATTTGTTTTGTTTTTCTGATATTTCTATGGCTCTAATGCATTAGTTTACAGGCATGTTGTGGTGTTCCAAGAGACCTCTCTAAACAGATAATGCTGTGTCCTTAATCAGGTGCATGAAAAGCCAGGAACGAGATGCCTGCTGTCACTGGCTGGTCTGGAGGGAAGGACAGCTTGGCACCCTATTGCTCTTGCTCTCTTTTTCCCTTTGGCGAAATTCCACCTGTGTTCCCAGACCCAGCTCAGGCTGCACTAATGCCCCACCCCCACCCCACAACCATAGCTTGATGTGCAGATCCCTCCATTGGAGCACTGAACACACTGCACTGTAATGATTATTTCCCTGTCTGTCTCCCTGCTAGTCCAGGAATTCCTCCCTGAGCCATTGAATGTCCAGTACCCAGCACTGGGCATGGCCACAGCACAGCACAGCACAGTCTAACACAGACTTACTTGTTTCTTCCTTGCTAAGCACCTAGCCAGATTCTAGTGAGGAAGAGAAACTGACGGAATAAGCTGAAATATGCCAGAGCGACAGGCTCAGGANAGCTGCATCAAAATGAGCAAGGGGTTAGAATCCAGCTGTGGGTATCAGGAAGGATGCACAGCAGGACAAGCCCCTGAAAAATACCTCAGGTTATCTGTAACTCTCAGGAATCTGTATCCTCACAGAAATCTGTGGTCTGAGGAAATGAAATACAAGGCAGGTACTGGCTGACATGGGATAAATAAAAAGCACACAAGCTTAGAGGACAAGTGTGGGCAGAGTGATGCTGAGGCCATCAAGCCTGGCCAATGTGAAAGGACAGCAACAGAAAGGCCAGAGTGCTCACTGCTCTTGGAAAACCCTTGAACCAACACTCTCAACCTATCCCTTGCTAACTCTTCTCCACTTTCTCTCTAACCCCCTGCAGCTCTTCCCTGGCCTGCCTGACATAGCAACGTAAACTCCAGAGGAGACTGTGGCTCAGTAGAAAATTGTGCATTCTCTACACATAGCACACACAACTTGAGTCTAGCCCTGTATTATGTGTGTGTGTTCACATGTNTGTGGATACGTGTGCATCTGCATGTGGACNCAGAAGTTTCAAGTTGGGTGTCATCCTCAGTCACTCCCCACTTGATNGACCAAGTCAGGGTCTCTGNCNGAACCCAAANTTGACAATTTGGTGAATCGAGGAATTAGCCAGCTTGTGCTGGANTCCAAATTCCTGAAGNCTGGGTCCTCATGCCTTCATGGTAAGTGCTTTATCTACTAAGCCCCTCCCTAGGCCTGTCTGTCAACTCTTTCACACCTCTTTGTACTGTAGACAGCTAAGTGCAGCCTCTGCCTTGTCTGGCAGGGACCTAATTGTCTCCCTCCCACCTGATGGGAAAATCAGCTCACCTCCATTAATAGAACTGTGGTAGTTTGTCATCTGCAGCTACACAAGTTGTAGGCCAGTCTAAGCATATGAGACCCTGTCCCCCCACCAAAGAAAGTCTGAGCCAGACTACACCACACCTCACACAGAGGTTATTAGTGCTATATTACCATCTTCAGGAAAGCAACAAATTCTTGAAATTTGGGGAATTCAGCTCTTCTCATATTTCTNCCCAAGGATATGAAAGAGACTAAGTAATCTTGGGCACAGGGACATCCTANAAGGAACACACAATTACCAGTCCTTTGACTGAACTGTCCAACTCTAAGGAAAAAGTCTGAAACTCTGTGAGGCCCAGAGACAGCCAGAGAAGCTTGCTCAGATATGGTGGACAGGTGACTCCGCCTTCAGGTGCTTCTGGACCCAACAAGCAGAGCCCAATGTCTGCCCTACTTCTGGTTAGTGATGCTTGCTATCTCATGACAAAGTGAAGCAGGATCAGTGAAAGCATGGTTCACATTTTCATAAATCCAGATAACTTATGGGCAAATTTACATTTTCTTTTCTCTTTTCATCTTCAGCTGCAGATNCAACCAATGNTTTTTCTCAAAAAGAAGAAAACTTATTGAACATGCATCAAATCTTCAGTCTAAAAGAGAGCATTCAGGAATATATTGTGTGTGTAGGGGGATAGGGTGTGCATGTGTACACCAATGCATGTGTGTGTAAGATATGGAAGACATATGTTGATCAGAAGGTGTTCATCATGGCTGGCTATCCAGCAAGCCCCAGGGACCCGCCTGTCTCCACNGTCCCAGNGTTGGGATCCCATGTTAGCTGATCCAGCTCTCTATGAGTCCCAGGGATTGAACTTGGGCCCCTCAGGCCCTCCTGCTTCTAAGATCCACTTCACCAGCTGAGCTAGCTCTCGCTGGAAAGGCACATTTTTAAGGCCCTGATTTTCATACTCCTCACTAGCCCTTGGAATTTAGGAAGCATGCAATCTGGGAATTGTTACAAATCCCATTTGTAAGAATTTACTTGATTAGTAGACTGCCAAAAACAGGCCAAAGGTGTGTATGCACAAGAATGTTCCCTGCAGCCCAATTCTTACAAAGCAAAGCCAAATTAAAACACCTAAGTATACAGTAAAAGGGAATGAATAATTTTAAAAAAATTAAAAAATAAAATAAAACCACGCAGACCATCCAAACCACAACTATGATACTGCCGTTGACAAAGGGCTGACACGCCTGCTTAGCTGACACGGCACACACCCAAAGTANATTATCACACTATAGAATAAAGTGTGGGTGCTAGGGAGATGGCCCAGTGGGGAACGTGTTTACCATGTAAGCAAGAAGTCCTGCGTTTGGGTCCCCAGCTTATAAAAAGCAAGGCACTCTTGGAATTCCAGAGCTAGAAAGCACTGTCAGGAGGACCCCCGAGCTCACTGCTAGCCAGCCTAGTCAATTCAGTGAGAAACCCTTTCTCAAACAGTAAGGTGCAAAGTGGTAGGGGATGACATCTGGCTTCCACATATGCACACGTGGGCACACACATGCAGATACCATACATGAAGAAAAACAAAGTTCAAGTTGGTGCGGAGCGCATCACCCCTGTTTCTCCTGGAGGATCACGAAGGAGCCGTCAGCTGTGAAGGGCTGTGTATCACTTCCTGGTGCACCCCATGCTTTTAAGGAACTAATTTCGATGGAGTTTATGACTTCATGACTTGTAAAACNTTCTAGAGAGCAGGCTGGGGGTTGCTACAAAACAAAGCAGCTGTTANGGGTACGAGGAAAGCTGTTTTCTGAGTTATCCTGAAAGGCCTTCATTTTGCCAAAGAGCAAAAAAGGTTCTGTGAGTCACAGAGGGCCAACTCTGTCTACTTGGCAGAACATGTTAAGAGAGAATTCATATAAAGAATGGCAAGAAACAAACCCTCGAAATTCTACAGGGTCCCCAAATTTTAGCATCAAAATCTTTACTTCCCTTCGGTAGGCTGGCATACCCTAGAATCTGAACAAGCCAGGAGGATCCCNACTTCCTTTCCACAGTGAGCCTGCCAGCACTTAAGATATAAATACAGTCACTGCCTAGACAACAAGAAAGAATTCACCAAGACAAAAACAGTTTTACTTCAAAAACATGATAATTTTTCAAGTGACAAAAGTCTGTATTTGGTTTTTGAAGTTTGTTTTTTGTTGTTTGGGGCTTGATGTTGGGTTTTGTGTTTTGTGTATGTGTGTGTCTGTTTAAGTTACTTATTTGCTTGTTTCTTTACTTATTTTTATGTGTATTGGTGCTTTGCCAGCATGTGTGTTTGTGCACCATGTGTGTGCAGTGCTTGCAAAGGCCAGAAGAGGGCATCAGATCTTCTGGAACTGGAGTCACAGACCATTGC
>LZPO01066274.1:382794-393801 GCA_001675575.1 Neotoma lepida
TTAGATGATGGTATCCAACTGCTCAGAAACATTCCAACGACTTTCAGTTTATCCAGGGAAGTCCAAACTCCAGCGATTCACACTCAGCCTTCCACGGCACCGTCCCTGCCCCACTTTCCAGCCCNCCTGAGGGTGGCTCAGACTCCCTAGATCTTCACTCTGGTCAGATTGCGTTTCTGTCTCTCCAAAGGATTCCTGTACTCTCCCATCTCACACCCTGTCCCCATCCTCTTCTCCTAGAGGCCATTCTCCCCACCTCACTGCTTCCCCAATCCTGCCAATCTATTGAGGTCCTGCTCATCTGTCTGTGGAAAGAACCATCGTGTGTGTGTGTGTGTGTGTGTGTGTGTGTGTGTGTGTGTGTGTTCATGTCAGAGCACATGTGTGCAAGTCAGAGAGCTCATGTGAATCAATTCTCTCCTCTCATGCATGTCTGGGGGACTGAGCTCAGGTTATCAAGCTTGGTACCAAGTTCTTTTACCTCCTGAGCCATCTCACTGGCCCAGGAATAGTTTTTCCATGGACTATTTTTTTTACCTACACTAGTTCCAGAGAGGATTTAAACCTGCTGGGAAGACCACACATAGCACATAGCGAGTTACCATGTACCACTTGGGATTTTATCTTCACCTACAAAATGAGTTCTAAATTATTCAGATATTTACAGAGATACTACATAGTCTAGAAGAAGCCCTGATCCCAAGAATTTCCCCATGAAGCATGCTCCTGAAGTTCCCCTGCTACTTAATAAACTTGTACCTGGTGGAAGGAATGAGATGCTGAGAGGTGGGCAGGCTGACATTTGGGACAACACCAGGAGTTGTCTCAGTATAAACAATGTCTTTAGTGCTGACAGAGTACTGAGCCCATCATTTTTAAGAATAGGGCAACAACAAGAAGGTCCCATTTCTAATATGTTCCAAGGATTTGGGAGCTGACTGGAATCTATTAATAACTGTGCTGATCTTACAATTAAAAATGTTCAAAGAAACTAGGCATGTTAGCACAGGGCAGTAATTACAGATTCAGGAGGACTGATGCAAGTTCAAGGCCAGCCTGGCATATATAGTTTCACGCCAGCTATGGCTACATGATAAGACTTTCTCTCCAAATAACCAAACAAATGAAACACTGAGGTAAAAGTGCTGCTGTGGTCAGGCAACGTCACATTGCCANGCCAGAATATGATAAGCCACGGGTAATTACAGCTCCATGCACGTGCCTCTGGCCTCGAGGACACCAGGGAAGGAAGATTATGGGCACTCACCAATTTCTACATTGCTGTCAAAATCTAACCTCTCTCCCCCACACCAGGAGACTGCCCTTATTACCATNCACAGGGCAGTGTCATCTCTAAACCTGCCTGTGAGGCAACATCTTTACATAATGTGCTTCAAAAGATCTAGAGTTTCCACAGAAGGAAGTTTGACAGGTGGTAGGTAGAGTTTTTCTAGAACCATTTATATGACCTTAAGTGCCCCCCAGGAACCAGAAGGCACTGGGTTTGAAGTCCACTATGCCACCATCTGTNATCTATGACGAAGAGCCTGGCCCTGGGGTAGGAGATAAAACAAGAGTATTGCTTGCATTAAGACCTCATAAATAAGGTTGCAATAAGTGGGCTGCAGTGGCTTANTCCTCATTGCAAATCAAGGGTTGATTACCAAGCCAAGCCAAACAAAAACAAACAATCCAATAAGTGTCTTGGCTGCCAGGGTTGTATATTAAAAATAACAGCCCTGAGCTACAATTTCAGGGACTGCTTTAAAAGTAATAAAAATCAACCATCATACTTATTTATTAACCGTTATTTACAACAAAGGAGGTGTGTGTACTAGGAAAAAATACAAAAGGTCCACCAGTGACTGCTATGTAAATATAAGTCCAAAGACTCCATTGAGATCAGCAGTACACAGGTGGTCTAAAATATCAAATGCCCTTAGATCTACTAACCACCATGGGGACAGAGCACGGTTTCCAACTGGCCATTTTCACACATCCAGCTTAATGCCAGGGAGGTTAAATCAGAGGCATCTGAAATAGTTTCAAATTATGTGTTCCTGGAGACATAAGAAACTCTGGAAGGAAGAAGGTGCCCTGGCATGTCCCAGACCCATCTGTGGGAGTAAGGCAGCTAGCAAAGGTGCCCTGGCATGTCCCAGACCCACCTGCTGGAGTAAGGCAGCTAGCACCAGTAGAAATTAAAACAAGCTCACTGTCCAGGTGGGATAGACAGATTGGTGAGCCCCAGGGTCAGTGAGAGACCTCATCTCAAAAAACAAAGGTGGAGTGTGAACCCCCAAAATGTTAAGTCTCATATCATAAGCAACAAGTTTGCCATATGACTTAGCTAGTTAACTTCAAGCTATAAAACCAAGAAGACCAAGCACACCTCTATACCGGGGAACTGACTTTGCTCCCCAGCACCCAAGTAAAAAGCAAGCCGTGTGGTGGCACACCAATGTAAGGCCGGTGCTGGGGAAGCCAAGGCAGGCAGATTCCCTGGGACTCACTGCCCTGCCACACTCACCTACTTGTTGAGTCTCAGGGCAGTGAGAGACTGTCTAAAACGGGTCTTAAAAGAAATAGGAAGAATCTCTTTTTGAAATTTTTGATTTGCTGTCTTAGTCCGGGTCACTATTGCTGCAGTGAAACACTGATGGTGATGCCTTTCTGTTTGCTGTGAATATGTGTTGCTCTGGTTGGTTGATAAATAAAGCTGTTTGGCCAATGGTGTGGCAGAATAAGGTTAGGTGGGACATTCTAACTAGAGAGAGAGGAGAAGTAAGCAGAGCTGAGGAGACGCTGCTAGCTGCCACCAGGAGAAGCAAAATATAAAGGTACTGGAAGGCCACAAGCCATGTGGCAAAATATAGATTAATAGAAATAGGTTAATTTAAGATGTAAGAGCTAGTTAGTGAGAAGGCTGAGCCATTAGGCCATATAGTTTNAAAATAATATAAGCCTCTGTGTGTTTATTTGGGTCTGAGTGGCTGCTGGCCCAGGCAGGACACAGGAAAATCCAACTACAAAACACTGTGACAAAAACCAACTTGGGGAGGAAAGGGTTTATTTCACTCACAATTCCACATTACAGTTCATCTCCAAAAGCACTGTGGGTAAGAACTCAAGCAGGGCAGGAACTTGGAGGCAGGAACCGATGCAGAGGGCACAGAGGGATGCTGCTTACTGGCTTGCTGGTTCTTACAGAACCCAGGACTACCAGCCTAGGGATGGCACCCATCATGGGCTGGGCCCTCCCCATCAATCATTAATTAACAAATGCCATACAGCCGGATCTTTTGTTTGGTTGGGCTTTGTTTGGTGGTTTGTTTGTTTGTTTTATTTTTTGAGACAGGGTTTCTCTGTGTAGCCCTGGCTGTCCTGGAACTTGCTCTGTAGCACAGGCTAGCCTCAAACCCAGAGATTCACCAGCCTCTACCTCCTTAGTGCTGNGATTAAAGTTGTGTACAATCACGCCCGGCCCTACAACCCGGATCTTATGGAGGTGTTTTCTCAATTGAGGTTCCCTCTTTTCAGATAACTCCAGCTTGTGTCAAGTTGACATAAAATTAGCCAGCACATCTGCTAAGTAAATTCAGGCTCTTTTCTGTTTTTACTTATTTTTTTAATTTCTTTTCTCTCTCTCTTCATTTTTTTGTTGCTGCACTCGTGTGTGTGTCTGTGTTACTATGCTGTGAGTGTATGTGTGTATGTATATTTGCATACAGGTGGGTGCATGTGTGTAGGGAGGCACATGTATATATGCCTGTATGCATGGGTGTATGGCAGTACATGCATGTGTGTGTGTGTGTACATCTTCACTTTATTTATTGAAAGTCTCTCTCTGAAGCTTGTAGATGCAGCGAGCTTCACTAATCAGCTTGCCCCAGGGATCCCCGGTCCTCACCTCCTTTGTGTTGGGATTGCAGATGGGCCACCCCATCTGTGGGTTCCCTGTGGGTNCTGGTGATCTGAACTCAAGTCCTCTTGTTTGTTTGCACATCGAGGGCTTTGTTCAGAGCCATCTCTAGGCCCTTGAGGCCGCCTTCTACCTTAAATTCTGAGACTCACATTATACTCCGTACTTGTTCAATACAATGGAAAGTCAAATTTCAAATCTTCCCTAAACTGAACCGGGCCTCAAATTTTGACCCTGCTTATTCCTCCTTCTAACTGCAGGAAGGTTCTAACCTTCTACAGCCAACAGATACCAAAACAAAACAGAAAACATCATTTTCCAGAACTTTCATCTCACACCCAGGATGAAGAACCAAAGAGATTAAAGAGAATTCTAGGCCAGACAGTGAAGGGTCTCCCTAAAGACAGAGTTCTACGGCAGATGGTGAAGGGTTTCTCTAAAGAGAGTTCAAGGCCAGACGGTGAAGGGTCTCTAAAACCATTGCTACACCATACAGAAAACACTCAGAGAGATCCAAATGGCTGTGGTCTTAGTGGACAGTGGATAAAAGAAATTGTTTCACACTTGTGTATTCACACAGTAAAACAATATCTCACCAACATTAGTTCAAACTTCGCCATCTAAAATGTCCTGATAGCACTGAGGATATCTAAGACTTAGAGGAACAGTGAATNTTAGAAATTCAAATATTAATCTTCTGTTTACAGTCTAGAGACTCATCCATAGTAGTGTGTAGAGTTGACAGATCAAGAAGGAAAGTCAGGAGTAAGAGGCAGACCAAGTACAAAATGTGTACTAATTAGCTGTGAAGACTGGATTCTACAGTTACTTAATGAAGGATAGTAATAGAGACTTTTTGCGGTTACCTTCTAGGCAAGCATCATTATTTCAAAATACTACTTCTGGCTTTAGAGNGATTGAAGTGAAATGTGTTCTTTAGTCGGTGCTGGTTGTTTTTTTGCTTTGTATCATAGAGGCACACTGATTTAACTTTCTTAATGTCCCGAATCACAGAAGCAAGGAAGCAAAATAGTGATATAGAAAATGAACATGCTAAAGACATTTATTTTTGCCATCAGAAATGTAAACCCATTAGAAATGGCAATTCCCACACTTTAATCCAGATGGCTAAATGCCAACCTGATTGGCATTCAAGCAATGTTAAGCCCTTGTTTCAATGCTAGGAAATAAACTGAATACCGCAAGGCTTAAGGAAGCTCAACTCAGCTCTCCGACATATTTCTATTAGAAAAATAAAATAAAAAGAAGCAACAGATGTCCTGCCCTTGAACACAACAGGTACACTCCCTATTTTCAGCTGGAATCATGATAACCATTTCTTTAACAGCAAACCTTTTAGCACTGAATTTTTTCCCTTAATTTGAACATAAAATATTTCTAAGTTAGAGACATCTCAGCAAAACTGTAGCAATCCTTCCAGGCTGCCANGGAAATAAGCCTGACGGCAGAGCAGTGACCANACNTCTGTATGAGTCTTAACTAGTCTGGCAAATGCTAGCGTGTGCCTGAATATTTTCATAGTGCCTATTTGTTAATTATTGGTAAGAAGGACTTTCAAGAATAGACATGTTAAGCTTTTCCCACATGAAGCTTTTTAATGTACAGAAAGCAGGGACAGGCACCAACGTGGACAGTTAGATGTCTCACTAGAGGTTTGCCCTTGTGACACATTCCCTTGGGGACTTTCTTTTATTATTTTGTTTGGTGCTGTGTGGAAATCATCCTGGGAGATATCCACCACTTCCCTGGGAAGTCTTTCTTCCTCTACCCAGGAGGAAATATGGGCATTATTAAATCCTAACTCCTACACATCCTCCTGTGGGACTTGTTAAAATGGAAAATTGTGAGTATGGAAGTGTTGGCAGTCTCTCGTTCATGTTCACAGAAAGGTTGGTACTCTACCAGACAGACACTGTGGCTGTGTACCCTTAGATATAGGGACTTGGATAACGTATGTGCTATACTAGACACAGACTATACTCAATGTAGCAATTTGGGAAAAGGTAATATAGAGGCAACCCTTTATAACAAAAGATTCTGCTTTTCAGTGGTAATAAATAGATGAGGCCAGTGCTGTCTGAAGTACTCAGAGAGGCACTAAACAACAATGGTCTGCTACATGACGGCTGTGCTGATGAATTTTAGCAGACAGTACCTTGATAGGCGTGATTTCAACCCTTGAAAGTAACAGAGCACAAGGCTGAGCATCAAAACACCAGCCCATAAGCGGGAAGAAATATGTATATTTTCAGAAGAATGGTTGGTATCTTAAGGGAAGGGAAAGGCTCCTTTGCTCCATCTCCCTGTACCCCCAAATCAGACAGCTCACAGAATGAAGTTCAGTAGTCCCTTGTCCCTTCTTATCCATAAACCATGTGTTGTTCAAAGACTCAGAGAATGCCTGAGGCCACTGAGAGCTCCTAACCCTACAGACAGGTATCAATACATACCCATTACAAAGATTCATTTCTAAATTAGGTGCAGAAAATATGAATAGTAACAATGTATGATCATGATGATATTCTGTGAGAAAGTTATGTGAGTGTGGTTGCTTTCTCTCTCTAAAAACATTTTCCTGTGTGTTCACCTTTTCACCAAAAGGATGTTTTATGGCTTGTCTTTGGCATATCTGAATTAGCAACAAAAATCAACATTCTTGTGTTTTGGGACCATTATTAAGGAAAATAAAGATTCCCATGGACACAAACTTTGCCATCCCCCAAGAATCACTCNATTAAGAAATACAGCCACTGAGNGACTAACAGGAAGGTAGCATAATCAGTATGGACATGTTAGGCAGAGAAGAATCATATCACAGGCAGGATANAGAATAGCATGAAATCTCATGAGAAAGGCACACAATTCAAAACTCAGTAATGGTTCTAAATTTTCTATTTACTATTCTGAACTGAAATCGAATACAAAAAGAGAGAACATGGATAGAGGAAGCCATCATATGTGGTGNATGGTCAGACTCTTGACTAAACAGTCAGCTACATTTTTAAAACAACATGTAAGTTCAAATAATAAGATTTTCTTTGTTGTTCCCTACAACTTACAGAGATTGTTCCAAATTAAAATCCAGAGCTGATGAAGATAGCATTACTAGATGCTAGGGGAAGTCCAAAATGATAAATAACAAATAAAAATAAAAATGAAAAAACTTCTAAGAAAACAAGGTGGGGATCTGTCCTTAAATGACAGTGCACTCAGTCACTGGAATACCATGCAGCTGTAAATGGATCCTGTAGGCTTTGGAGACGTGGATACTTATTTATGGATTAACATAACAAAATGTGAGTACAAGCTAATTGCAGGTTTATCAGTTACATTATATCAATAACAACTTCTGGACTTGATATTTAATAACTGTTTTTAGGGTTGCTTCTACTCTTACTTTTCATAGATTTTCCTGACCTCGGCAGAAAGCTTTCTTTAAATAGTACGCTAACTTTCTTCTAAGTGTGAATGTTCTATGGTAAATAAAGGTATGTAAAACAAAGCCCCATTAAGTATGCCTTGAAAGTTCCTGAGTGTGTGTGTGTGTGTGTGTGTGTGTGTATACACTCGCGTGAGCAAATTAGTTGGGGCTAAGAATTAAAATCCAGGGCATTGTGCATGCTAGGTAAACCCTGAATATTTTTAATCTCTGGGTTTCTTTCATTTAAATATCATAAACAGTTGGTTGACTGGAAAATGCTAAGGCATCTTGAAGTACTACATGCCAAAAGCCTGCTTTGGAAACTCCTTATCTACCCCCAAATGTAGATTTGATGGACCTTTGTCCCCCATTATTATTTTCTTCCAACCACTTACAAGCAAGACAATAATACAGACACAGCAATAGATAGTTTTAACTGTCAAGGTGACACAATCTGGAATCATGTGAAGAGAGAGACTCCATTGTTTGGATCAGGTTGGCCTGTAGACAGGTCTATAGGAGATCATCTTGATTATATTAATGGAGTTGGGAAGACCTGCCCATTGTGGGTGGCACCATTCCCTAGGTTTGGGTCTTAGGCTGTATAAATGTAGAGTTACTCTCCTTTGCTCCTGACTGTGAATGTGACTAGCTGCTTTAAGTTCCTGCCTTGACTTCCCTGCAATGAGTGACTGAAACCTGGAATTGAAGCCAAAGAAACCCTTTCTCTACTCAAGCTGATTTTGTCAGGGTATTAATTATAGCAATGTAAGTCAGATTTTCTAAATGGTCTTGTTAAATAAAACATGGAGGCAGAGATAGGGATGAAAGTCTGACAGAGACCAGAGGAATTANGAACAGCTACAAGCCCCACCTCACAATGCCACCGCTGCTTCCAAAAAGTGCCTGACTTCCTATACCTCCACGTCTATATCCCTTTCTGTTCTGTTCTCCCATTGGCTCTTTCAGCCTAGCTACATCACTGCCTCCTATTGCCCATCTCTGTCATTTCCTGTCTGTCTATATAGACCTCCAGAATTCTATGGTTGATGTTGGGATTAAAGGAGTGTGTCTCCACGCTTTGACTCTGTTCCTAGTGTGACCTGGAACTCACAGAGATCCAGACAGGCCCTGCTTGCTAAGTGATAGGATTAAGGGCATGTGCTAACATTGCAAGACTAGCAGCTGATCTTGTTCCTCTGATCCTCAGATAAATTTTATTGGGTGACATAGATAAAATACCACCACATAGCAACAGAGGTGTGATCAGATTAGACACCATATTCTGTACCCCTCAGATCACCTACTTCCTTCAGAGAACCACAAATCTCTCCTTGATGGGGGNCTTTGTGGCAGTTATATAATTTCACTCTCTCTCACTTTTCTCATCTGTTGAATGGGGTGATATTTATCTCAAAGCCTGATGATTAAATTAGTTCAGGTGAATACAAATCTTTGATCCTCTCTTGGCCTATGTTTTAGTAAATGTTATTTTTTGTTAGTAACATTAATACTATTTAGAAGTAGCATTTTTTTTAAAAATATCACTATGTATGTGCTGGCTAGTTTTATGTCAACTTGACACAAACTAGAGTCATCAGAGAGGAGGGAGTCCCAGTTGAGTTGAGAAAATGCCTCCATAAGATCTGGCTGTAGGGAATCCTGTAGGGCATTTTCTTAATTAGTGATTGACGAAGGAGGGCTAGCCTACTATGGATGGGGCCATTCCTGGGATGGAGGTCCTGGGTTCTATAAGAAAGCAGGCTGAGCAAGCCATGAGAGCAAGCCAATAAGCAGCACCCCTCCGTGGCCTCTGCATCAGCTCCTGCCTTCAAGTTCCTGCCCTGCTTGAGTTCCTGCCCTCACTGCTTTTGAAGACAAACTGTTATGTGGAACTGTGAGTGAAATAAACCATTTCCACCCTAAGTTGCTTTTGGTCATGGGTGTTTCATCCCAGCAATAGTAACCCTAACTAAGACAATGTATGAGGAAATAAGTAACAGTACTATTATGGTGAAAACATACAGCAACTAGGAAAAGCAACTACAAAGTCATTTTGCCTAAAAGTAAGACTAAGAGCAGCCTGAAGTGTGAGGAGCTGACACTGCATGGATGCTGACTACNGTCAAAGGAGCCGAGATATTACTGGGGTTCTACACAGTGTGCCCTGGGTGTCCAAATGGAGAAATTCTGACTAAGCGGTTCCATTGGTGCTTTGAAGTGCTGTATATTTTAAAACTTGGAGAAACAAAAGGTCAGCATGAAACCATTTGTACTTTTCTGAAGTTCACACTGACAGGCTTTGCTACGTGGCCAGATTTCTTGCCTCAATTAAAAACAGAACAATCTTGGATCTCTCTGTGATATAATTTGCTTTTAAACTCAATTTCAAATCAGTCCAAATGGTGCACAACAATTTTTTTTAGGTCTTTGTCCTCTGTGTTCTTCTCTTCTCCAAAGCATGAAGAGTTCTTGAGAATCTAAATAGCAGTCAATCTCCCTTCAAGACTGTAGGGAAGTTAGTCAANGTTATTGACTAGCGTTAGTTAATTGTCGTTATCGATGCGTTTGTCAAAGGTACTGAATGACAAAAGCTTCAACATTTGTTATGGACCTGACTGAGCAAGGATTCAAGCTGTGGTTGTCTCTGGGTGCCTGGCTGCAGGTTCTTATGTGTATGGGTTGCCATGCAGTGAGGGGGATGCTGGGTAGGGAGTCGACCAGCTGTTTCTCAGGCTGTCACCTGGANAGGTCTAATCCCCTTTACAAAGTTGGGGACAGTTACCAATTTACATATTCTAAAAAATCTGCTTTCAAGGTGGATTTCCCAAACATGCAAAACAGAAAACAAGATGGGGCTTCTCTGGGGACACAAAACCCAGTGAGATGAGAGATTTAGTGACAACAGGAGGAGCCGGCATAATTGGTGACTGTAAATTCACCTCTTGGGAGACCAAGAGCCATCTTTTGGGTCTAGAGGCTGAAGTTTCAAGACGGATCATAATTCTATCGGGGTCACACCATAGACCTCACTAGGGATAGCTCCCCGGGGAAGGAGGCGGTATGAATCGGCACTAAGACATCTGGGCCTCAGAGTCAGACACACTGGACTCAGGTTCCAGGTTCAAATAAAAGGAGAATCGATGTTTTCCTTCTTACTCTCTGGTCATGTATCCTCAGTTCCTGTTTCTCTCTCCTCTAAAGTTTAAAGCAGCACTCCTCAGCTCTTGGAGGGAAGGGCCAGGTACTGGCCTCATTTCCAACTCACACAGGCACTGACAGTTGAAAAATGCAATGAAAAGGAACAAACTACAGAAAGACGTCAAAAAGGCATACAAGGTCTGAGCGACAGTTTTCCTTAAAACTGTTCAAAAGATGTTGGGGANACTGCTCAGTGGGTAGAGGGTTTGCTGTGNAATCTTGAGCACCTGAATTCTGATCCCCAGAACCCATATAGCCAGATGCGATCCAGGGAAGGGAGGGTGGAGGGGGGCAGGGACTAGAGTCTGGAGATTCTCCAGGAGTTTGTGAGCCAGCCAGCATGGCAGACCTGGCAGTGAACAACAGAAGACACTACTTCGAGCAACGTAGGTGCAAAGTTGTCCTCTGGCCTCTTGTGCATTCCCACACTCATGCATGAGTG
>LZPO01066274.1:408566-432926 GCA_001675575.1 Neotoma lepida
TGTGTGTGTGTGTGTGTGTGTGTGTGTGTGTGTGTGTGTGTGTGTGTGTTAAAAACAGTAGCTTACTCTGTAGTGTAGGTTACGTTAGCATTCACTGTGTAGACCAAGCTAACTTCCAACACACAGCAATGCTTCAACCTCAGCCTCCTGAATTGTGGGATTTAGGCGTGAGTTACCACACTCAACTCTACTTATTTAATATACTCAGAATTGTGAGTGTGTATNTAAGAAAAGATACTGCTTTATTTTTCCCTCCCCACCATTTACTGAATAATCTCTCTTCTCAAAAAGTTTAAAATGCCACCTTTACCATAATAAAAAAAAAAGTTGCTACCGTTCTCAAGTATTCTCATTGTTCTGCTGAACTTTACTCCAATATTCACTGACTTATGACAGTTTCCTATCACTGTTTTACTACCTGGTAGGGATAATCTCCCATAATTAGAGCTCTAAATTTTTCCTTTATTTCATTTAATAAAACTCACTTATTTTTGCAGATATCAGGAGTATCATATCACAGGCCTAAAAACAAACCAAACCAAACAAAAAGACTTTGTTGGCATTCTCATTAGGATTTTGTTTGTGGAAAAACTTAGAAAAAAATGAACTTTTGCTTCTGTTTTGTTTGTGTATGTGTATTTGTATGTATGTATGAGAGTGAATGTGGTATATGTGTGTAGCGTATGAATACGTTACACATGTGTGTTCAGGTGGATGTGCCTGTACACCTGTGTGCAAAGACCAGAGGAAAATATTAGCGTCCTGCTCTGTCACAAACTGAAAGACCGGTAGCCAGGGAACCCCAGCACTCTTCCTGTCCTCAGCCCCCACATCACCAAGGTAACACGCATGCGTACGGCCATATTGCTTTTCACGTGGGTGCTGGGATCTGGGCTCAGGTCTTGAGGCNGTGCAGCAAGCACTCTTACCACTGAGCCACCGCCTCAGCCCNGTTTTGTTTTTTGAGACAAGATGTCACTATGCATCCTAGTCTGGCCTTGAACTTGTGTTCATCCTGCCTTTGCCTCCAAGAACTGAGATTATAAGCATGCACCACTACGTCCAGCATTTTTACAGTACTGAGTGTTGTCATCGAAGAACGGTCCCTGTCTTTCCAAAGACTTCAGTCTCCCTACGCCTCAGCGTTGGGTCTAAACCTTGCTCATGTTGTTTGACTATGTTACAGTTAACTTTCCACACTTTATTCCTATTGTTCAGTATGCTTGGTTATCATTTTTAAAATTCTAAAAAACATACTGTTTGCTATGCCTGGAATACTTTTCCCTATTTGGTAAATTCTGCTTTCCTCAAATCCTCATTCAAACTTCACTTGCTTTATCAAGAATTCCTCAGCCCAGTATTCAATCTAAAAGAATCTGTGTTTTTCCTCTGTCCTGCCTCATCTTAAATGTGACAGTGTCATCTTGGTGGGCACACAGTGCTGTGACTTCTCTCAGAAGGCTGCTCATNTCCATTAGTGTGGAAGCTCTCCGACCCGGTTAGTAACAAATACTCAATTATTATGAATGATGAATGAGTGAATGAGTGAGTGGGTGAATAAATGAATGCCTGAATACTAAGATATCCTTTTTCATATTTCCATGGCATTTTTATAGTGATAACAATGATGAAACTGAAAAAAGGTAGATTCTAGAATAATGTGATGTTTTCCCCTTAAACCCAAGCTATGTTCAAAAGAGCAGAAAATGACCCAATGATAAGAAACGATGGACAATTGAGAAATGAGAGCCAGACATATTCTTTCCTCGGTGCACACATCAGCCTAANGCAAACAGGCAGCATTGAGACACATTGAGCATAGTCTGGCATCAACAAGACCTGAATTAAACTCTGTATGAAACATTAATTGGCACGTGATGGTCTCGGGTGAGTCTCTCCACTTGCTGAGGAACCCTTCTATCCACAAATACTCACAATAAATATCGTCACAACAGAATAGGAGATANGCCAGACTCATACATCTGAAATGCTGGACCCNTCCCTCTTNCCTCCCCTCTTCCCATCCCACAAAATGACCTGAATCCTCCCAGTCAATGGAAATAGAAAAGGAAGGTATTCGGGATCCCCCTTCTGTCTTTCACTCGGTTTTCCCCAACTCATCAGCAGGGCCTTAGAAAGACTTCCGGACTCTGATGGCTGCCCGCTGGCTTCTCTCACCATCAGCTCCTAACCACCATCTACCTTGTCCTAAGCATCACACCCCTAAGTGCTCTTCCTACTGCCAACCCCACCCCCTCTGGTGTATTATCCACGTGTCACAACTCTCCGAGGAACCTTCCAGGAGTCCTTGCTTATCTCACTGGATCTAACTGAACAAAAACTCAAGTCCTTACTTANGGTGGCCTACTAGAGCCAATATGACACCCTGCTATCCCCCTGACATTAGCCCCATCCCTCTCTCTCCCTGGCACACTGGTCCTCCCTACTGGTCCTTGAACATACAAGTGAGACAGACCTAAGAACACTCAATGCCTAGAAAATCCTTTACTGGTTGTCTTCTTCACAGCCACCTTCCACATTCTCTGTTCAAGGAGTCTTCCCTTGTCAGCCCATCCAGATCATGGCTTCCCTGTGTCCTCACCCCTGCAGCACTCCCATCTGCCTCGCTTCATTTCCTCCACTGTGCCATCTCACAGCGACTGCAGGCATTTTAGCAGTGGCTGTCTCCCCTCAACACCCACTAGAAGTTCAACTAACACATCCTGAATGACCAAATAAATGAGCACATTCTTCCTAACTATGACTCTACGATCTATAAAAGCTCCGAAGCACAGAATAGACTCTCCTAAAATAAATGGTCTAAAGGAATGGTGGGTGAGAAGCCCAACCCTTCCCTGGTACCCACATGNATTACTCACTCAAGTGGTTCAATGAACAAAAATAAAGAGTCCCTTGTTTTCCAGTGAGATCAAGACACCCCTGGGCCCATTAGAGATGCCACCATTTCAGCACTGTTTGCTTGTTTTGTTTTTCTAGTTTTTGGTTTGTTTTTTTTTAACTTTTAGAAATGATGTCTGTCTTCCCTCCTCTTTGCCTGGATTCCAGGTCTCGCCTTCTGTTCACTCCTATTTGGAGCCGAAAGCCGAAAATAGCTGTTTGCCTCATNGTCCTCACTTCCCTCCATTGTTACCATCCAGTTCTCTGGAGCCTTCCCCATTGTGGGTGCTTTTATGTGAATTCCCAATGTGTTGAGTAAAGACTTTGGGTCAGCCTAAACTAAAAACATACTTCAGGATATTCTCTTCAGGAAAACAGCATTTTAGAACTGACTGCACTTAGTGTGTGCTGCTGCTAAGGAGCTGGAGGAAGAGCATGCTGTACAGAATACAGGACTTGTTTCTTTTAATTTACTAAAAGTCTAAATAACTTTCTTTTTGAGCCTAAAAGAAAATTATCTAATCAAAAGGCTNGAATCATGTGATCTCCAGCCAGTTAGCAAATAATGTTTGAATGCTTGACCCACAACACTGGCTTTTATTTGATTTTAATAATTATACAAAAGATTCAATTACACAAAGGGCTTTATAGATTCATCTACTAAATAAGGACTTTCCCACCCACTAATTATTTTTAATGGGCAATCCTCATATGTTGGTAAGNCCATGTTAGATAATTCCATCCATAGTACAACCTACTGGGAAAATAAACCCCTAACACATTGGCAGGAAATCAAGTAAGTCGTATGTGGTTGTACACACTTGTAATCTCAGTACTTGGGGCCGAGGCAGAAGGAGCATGAGTTGTAGGGCAGCCTGAGCCACACACTGAATTTCAAGCCATCCTTGGCTATGCAGTGAAACTATCTCAAAACATTAATAACAATAATGATAATAATAACAGTCATAGACACACTGAAGTATACATTTTAAAGCTACTTTTAAAATTAATTAATTACAAGAAATAAAACTTGACGTTAAAAAATAATTACGGACCTGGAGAGGTGCCTCAGTGGCAGAACATTTGCCTTGCATGTGTGCTGCAAATTAATTAATTAATTGACTATTGAAACAAAAGCACCAGGCATCAACTTCTCACAATAGCTTTTCCACCTCAGTAGAAACCATTATGTAAATTACTCCCAAATTAAAATATATTCNAAGACACTATATGAATTTGATTTTAGTGGGAGATATAATTGTAAGTCTGTAAGAGTTGCAATAACTGAGCATGCCAATAGCTCAGAAACGCTCTGGGTTGAAATGAAGAAATAAGTGGATAACCCAGAATTTAACCTTAAATTTTAATATAGCTAATCTGCAAGCAGGTATGCAGCCATTGACCAAAATGCTATCTTTTGTTTGTTGCTTTGTTGGGAGGACTGTTTTCTTTTTGTTGTTGTTATTTTGGTTTTNGGGGGGGTGGTTTTTGTTTGAGATGGAGTCTCAGGCCCACCACACACACACCTAGACTGGCCTGACACTCACTATAGACTAGTTGGCCTTGAGCTCCTGACCTTCCTCCCAAGTGCTAAGATTACAAGAACATGGGCCACCATGCCCAACTCTGGAGGCCTTCTTTAATTAGCATATTAGCATCCTCAGCCCAGGACTGAGAGGAATTCACAGTCAGTATTCTGGAAGGAAGGTTCAATAAGCAGCACTGACCAACTTAAGGGTCCACCATCCANTACACTGCCTCAAGACATTTTCTGATANATGTCAGTTCTGTTCTTGGATGGTGAGAAGAAGAAAACATATTCTTTTCCTTGTGAATTCTCTTTTATATCTGTCCTGGTTAAGTTTTATTGTCAACTTGACAGAACCTAGAGTCACCCAGGCAGGGGGTGGGGTGGGGACTTCAGTTGAAGAATTGTCTCTATCAGACTGGCTTATGGCCATGTCTGTGAGAAATTTGTCTAGACTGATGATTGATGATTGATGTGGGAGGGCCCGCCCGGCCCACTGTGGACAACACCATCCCTAGGCAGGTAGACCTGGTGAGAGGGGGTCATTGAGATCTGCTTGTCCATTATTGACAAATAAGCCAGCCGCCTGTGCCAGCATGCTTCCCAGGCCCAGCACACTTCCCAGACCCATCATTTCTTGACTNCCTCTCTTCCGCTCTATCTCACACCACCCTTTCCTCCTTCTCATCCTGCTTCATTCATGTAAATCCAANTTGTCCTCCAAGAACACAATTCTGTTCAAGAAACTCCACTGACCCTGCGGTCCTCCCCTGCAGCTTAACAGAACCACTCTTTAGTGTGCCATGACATGCCCTCATCCCTTGTTATCTACCTGCACCTGGCAAACCCTTTTCTAAATACTTCGGTCTCTCCCTAAAACACTGCGAGTTCCCTACAGTAGATAAGGGGTTCTACTTATTGTTGTAGTTACTTTATGCAGAAATACTCATAGTCAGATAAACAAATTCATTGAATCCAACAACAGATAATTTTAAACTTTAAAAAAAATCAAGAAAAAATACTGTAGACATCAAAGACAAAAATATGCAATAGGTTAATATTCTGGGGGCTCTTTGGAGAATACAGCAATGCAGAGAATACAAAAGTGTTAATTTTGTCAATCTCAAGAAACATTGGCTGGTCACAAACATATGGGGTCTGTTAATTAACCAACTGCTAATACATACTAAGTGTTCAATACATGTGTGTTGAGGGGGCTCAATTGCTTGCTTAACATGCACCAGGCTGTGGGTCTGATAATCAATACTGTGGAAAACCAAGCCTGGCAGCACATGCCCGTAAATTCAGCATTCCAGAGAGGTGGGCCAATCAGAAATTCAATGCCATNTTAGGCTACATAGGGAGTTTGAGCCAACCTGGGGTACATGAGACCCTGTCTAAATAAATTACTAGGTGGATAAAAGTCTATATTCCCAACTAAAATAAATGCAGTAAATGAGTAGGATGAAGTAAGCATTTTTCCTTTACTGGATTTTTGTCTCAATCTATTACAACATATCTATTTGCTTCCCAAAGAATCCCACAAAGATNTCATGCTGGCTAGTTTTATGTCGATTTGACACAAGCTAGAATAATTTTAGAAGAGGAGACGTCAACCAAGAAAATTTCCTCACCAGGTTGGTCTGTGGGCAAGCCTGTGGTACGTTTTCTTGGCTGAAGATTGATATGGGAAAGCCCAGCTCACTGTGGGCAATGCCACCACCCCTTGCAAGGTGATCATGGGTGCAACGGGAAGGCAGGCTGAGCAANCCATGAAGAGCCACCCAGTGAACACCCTTCCACGGCTTCTGCTTCAGCTCCTGCCCTGATTTCCAATCACGGTGGAGTGTGATCAGGACACGCGAGATGAATGAACCCTTTCCTGCTTTTGGTCCTGTGTCTATCACAGCAACAGAAACTCTAAGACAAATACACTAAGAAAAAAAGTGCTAACCTCCTCATCCCCGCCTGTGAGCTAGCCAAGCCAACCATCTTCCCTCCTCATCCCCGCCTGTGAGCTAGCCAAGCCAACCATCTTCCCTCCTCATCCCCGCCTGTGAGCTAGCCAAGCCAACCATCTTCCCTCCTCGTCCCTGTCTGTGAGCTAGCCAAGCCAACCATCTTCCCTCCTCGTCCCTGTCTGTGAGGTAGGCAATTTTAAATGATGGTAAGGCACTCTTCTGAGATGTCTAATCTATACTCGGGACACATGCACATATGAGGATTTTTCTTAATTTACAAAACCTGGGTTCCAGTTATATAAAACGTGCCCTTTTCATTTAACAATGTACGATTGGCATCTGTCCAAGACAGGACATACAGACCAAATTCATTCCTCCCAATACTCCACAGTGTGTATGCACTATAATTCAGAGCTGTCCCCTATGGATGAGCNTTCATCTTGTTTCTGCTTTAATGGAAGTTCTGAAAACCAAGATATCAATAGTGCTCTGACAGTTCCAGAGCACACATACACTGAGTGCTCTCTCCGCTGGCACAGCCGAGTCTGTCCACGGGTGCCTCNACCTTTCACACAGACTCAGTCATCTGAAAGGCTAGCACACTCAAGCAACCATCTTTTTGCACAATGCCCATTATCTGCCATGTGTCTGACNTGGGATAAATATTTAACAGCTATCAAATTGAACCAGAAGCTAACCATTCAGGCATCAGCTGAAAGGTTTCTAATTATCGTGCTCACTGTGTTTTATTATTTGGGTAGGAAGTAAAAATAGGAAAATTTCATTTCTAACCTCAAATCCTTACGCTGTGNTTGAACTTAAACACCTACTTCATAACTTACATATATTCCATTGATGTGCTGGTACGTTTTTATCATATGGGTGGGTTTTAATATTATTTTTCTGACTTACAACTGCTCTTTTGGTAACTGTTAGAGGATACAAGCCTGGCACTAGAAGACAGAAACTCTCCATCTAAGGCTGCCACACTAGCCTGCACAGAACCAAGTTGAGCCTGTGGAAGATTCAGACTTCAAAATCTACCCTGAATATTCCTTAAATGACTTATTTTTTATTTGTGTGTGTGTGTGTGTATGTGTGCCCACGAACACACATGCTAGAATGTGTACATTCATGCAAGAGTCTGTGGAGGCCAGAAGAGGGTATTGGAGCTCCTGGAGCTGAAGTGACAAGGTAGTTTTGAGCCTTCTGATGAGGATGCTGGGAACTGAACTCAGGTCTTCTGGAAGAGTAATAAGTGCTCCTAACCACAGAGTCATCTCTCCCCCTCCCCTACCCTGAATATTCTGTGTTTGTATGTGTGTGTGTAAGGGGAGTATGTGTGAATACACTCATACTCCTGTAAGTGCACATGCATATGTGCAGGTGCACATGGAGGCCAGAGGTAGATGTAGAGTATTTTCTCCTACTGGTCTCTACTTCATTTTTTTTTTTGAGACAGTGAGAACTGAACCTGGAGCGCATGAACCAGCTAGTCAGTGAACCCAGGGATCTCCCTGTCTCTATTTCCCTTTGGTAGGATGGTAAACTGCTGTTTATGAGTGTTGGAAATTGGAACTCAGGCTTTCTGCTTGTGGCAAGCACCATAGTGACTAAAATACGTCCTAATCCCTGCCACCTGAATATCTTTACTTGGTATCTGTAGCACAAAGTACTGGTATCTGTATATGATTTCCAGTTTAGGGGCCTCACTCTAATCTAACAATACTTAGGACTACTGGAAATCTTTTTACATGTGTGGTTGAAGGGCTCTGCCTTTGCAATATATGCATTAGATCTGGAACCAGACCTGGTAATCAGCGTTTTAAAAAGACTAGTTAGAAGATCCTCCCCAAGACCAGAAACTCTAGTTAGTGTGGTCATTTCTTCTAGATGATGAGTCCAGAACCAGAGCATGATGAATCCACTCTGGCCTCCAGTGAAAAAAACACACACCAGCTTCAAAGTCCAATGAGCCTATTTGAAGAAGCCTTTGAGGAAACAGCTTAACTTACACTGCCATGAAAGTTAAAAATACCAATTGTTAGTTTAATAGTGGATTTAATTGTAGTACATGCTCCATATGTCTTAAATAGCAAACAAGTGCGTGGTTTTCTTTTCTCTAAATTTTTTTAATGAAGTTGTTTTCCTATTGAAATCCAACTTATGTCAGTGTTTCCGGTTTTGTTTTTTGTTTTTTTTTTTTTAAGTTTTACTCTCACCATAACCTGCAATGCTGGATACTAAAAATATACAGACACCAATCTTTTTAGATCAATGGGATTTATATTTCTCAGAGTTAAAGACTTTACAGCTTATTATCTGTATATTCAAATAGACACATAAACTTTCTGATCCTGGGGTTTAATCTCTACCTTCACATGTAGAGATGACAGCAGATACAGAACTGGGCAAACCCGGGACACTCATAGTTTTAAAATCCCAGAGGAGCTACTTCACCAAGCACATGCTCTACTCATCATTTAGAATTTTATTTCAATGTGCTTAAATAAAAATACTTTGCAAAGACATAAATAATGAAAACCCTAGGACTTTGATAACCTCTATGACTTGGTCCTCAAGCTGGAAACCGAGGAGGCAGAGTAGGGATGTCAAATGACTGTCATGAAGCAGGGCAGTCATGTTTCCCTCCTCTTGACAACACAAAATACCTGTGAAGATGTTCCTGAATGCTCTGGTCAAAGGACTTGAATCAGAAAGCGTTGGATGGAGAGCAGGATGTCCCACTTAGCAGCCATGAAGAGTGGGCACCGAACACAAGTGCTCCCAAAACTTCAGTTCCTTCTGTAAGGTGGGGAGTAAGGAGCTAGTACCTGCTCCTTGTGTTATTAAAGGGATGAGGTTATATAACAGATGTGAAGTGTCTGACAAAAAATAATAATAAAAAGGCTCAGTAACTAGTGTTTGGTGTGATGTCTTCCCCTGCAAGCTTCGTCAGACTTTAAACTACTGGATCCAAGATCTCTCATTTCATTGCCGTTGCTGCGATAAAATACCCTGGCCAAAGCAACTTAAGGGAGGGAGGGTTTAGCTTTTGTTTTTGCCTCATGGTCACAGGTTACAGCTCATTTTTGTGGGGAAGTTAAGGCAGGAACTGAAAGCACCACCTCCACAGCCAAGGTGAGAGAAAGAACAAATGTACTGGAGTGTGCCCCCTCGTGCTCAGATGGCTCTCTTCATTCTTACACAGACCAGGGCCCAGCCCATGAAGCCGTACCTCCCGGTGTGTCTTCTAATATCAATTATTAATTGATTATTAATTAATTGATTAATTAATTAATTGATTATTAATATCAATTAATAATCAAGATTTCCCCCCAGACATGCCCACAGGCCAACCTGATCTAGATAATCCCTTAAGATTCTCTTCCTGGTGATCCCAGGTTATGTCAAGTTGACAGTTAAAACTAACCAGCACAATTATCAACATGGGTGCTGTGTGATATTTTGTTTGTGTTCTGACAGATAAAGCTTGTCTGGAGATCAGAGGGCAGTGCTAGCCACAAGTTAACCATAGAGGCCAGGTGATGGTCATCGCAGAGAGACTATCTTTGTACATCAGAACATGGGTTTGAAAGGGAAACAGGAAACCACCCTGTTTGAAGGTAGGCTCAGAAATACTTGAGAAAGCAGGTTCCATCCAGGACTTAGAGCCCCTTTTAGTCACTAGGCTATCTCCATCTGACATCACAGATAAACCACAGAAACCAAGTGAAATTTATGATGTCCTCTGGTGGACTGCATGCCCCCCAGGACATATCAGAGTTTCCAGTGGTCAGTGGACACCAACAGTTAGGAAGGCTTTGCCAGAAGGAATTTTAGTGGTATATAAAACCAAGTCAACCAGACTCTCACCCAAGAGAGTTTTATAACTTCTGACACATTTTCCCCATGTGCTCCTTGCTGTCCTTACTAAGTACAAAGGTCGGGGCTGAAAGCTTGGTCTTCAGAACACTGTTCAGAGTCCCAGGACCAGAGTCCCTGGGACCACACAAGAGAGCCTGGTCATCAAGTGCCTTCTATACATCCTTTTTCCTTCCTCCAACCATAACATGCACAAAGCATTGGCCATGATTAGGTTGGTCATAACTCGAGGCCTCAGGTTACCTCTACAGCCTGATCATCTAAAATGTAAATCCCGGCCTTTCTATCCCATTTCTAGACAGGAAGGTGAACAATCACATTGCTAGAACAATCATCAACCAAGATCAGATTCTGCAAAATGGATTTGAAGCCTTCTGAATAGAGATTATTTATGATAATCCCCAGCATGGCCCTGAAAAGGAGAGCTTAATTATCTAACAACGTAATTGAATTCCTAACTTTCTCCCTTACCAAAAAGAGCCAAAGCCTCAGAGTTTAAAGCCCAGCTCCGCAACCTGTCACAAGTTGCTTCAAGGGGGAGTCAAAGATGTCGAAGTTACTGCTTTGCAAATACACTTTCTAAAAATAATCAATATTTTCCTTCAATGCTTATGACAAAGCAACCAAGCCACTTCATTTTCATTGCTTGCAAGCTGCACAATGATTTGATCTCTTTAATATTTCACTCATAGTAGCAGCCACTGAGCTATGACTAACTCACTCTCCCAAGCATCACTGCTGGCTCCAGATGGCAAGAAATACATTCCCTTCACTCCTGCCTGAAAAGCAATTCTGATTTTTTTCCCCTTTTCTTTTTCATCCTTCCATTTCACCTGCAGTAATTATTTCCGGTCCAGATCAAAGCGGGTGGGACAAGAAAGAGGGACACGAGTCAAAGGCTAGTACAGGTAAATTTATTCTTTTTTTTTTAATGGAGTATGAACCCTGCAGCTTTAAATCTTGCTGCATCGAGCTTTGGATTTCTTCCATAACTGAGCTACAAAATGGTAACAAGAAAGGAGGAAAAAATGCCTCTTCCTCCCAGCCAGCCCTTCCACAGCTCTTCAGAAAGCTTGACAGTGGCCAGCCCATCCCCCACGCCCTCCCAGCCAAGAGGCGCAGCTAGCACAGGTGGGCTGGGCACCGGACCTTGGCCCTCAGGCTTCGCCCACATCCGGCGATCAAGGTCAAGGGCGAGCGCTTCCTTTCCCAGCCTAGGAGCCCGGGGAGCCGCTGCCAAAGTTTCAGGCCCGGCTGGGGCCAGCGCGGCTCTTGCAGCCCCTTGCCCTCGGGCACCTGCCCAGTGCCCCCTGCTCCAGACCCCGCGCTGGGTCCGCACACCATGCCACCTGGTCCCCACTCACCTCGGGTGGACATGGCTCAGACAGCCGCAACCGAATCAGGAGGGAGAGGAGAAACCCGCAGGGCAGGGCGTGGGGAGGATAGGATCCCGAGACGCGCACACGCGCTCGCGCGCCTCCCCGGCCCCGGCGGACGCCTCCCGCAGGACACCTGCTCGGCGCTCCGGGCAGCCCGGCGGGCAGGCGGGGATCTGCAGGGCGCGGCGCAGCTGACAGCTAGGACCGGCTGGGCGGGGCCGTCTCCCCCGCCCGGTGCCCGCGGGCAGGCCGGGCCCACTCGGGTCCAGGGGATGCTGGGGACGCACTGTGCCCGCTTGGCTATCGCGCCGGGCAGAGCTTTGTTCCTGAGCAAGGTGGGGTATGTGATGGGGGTCTGCGTCGTCCACACTCTGGACCCGGGTCCCTGATGATGATGATGCGTGTGGGGGGTTGGGGAGAGGATGGCTGTCGGTGGATGCTTCCCAGCTTCCAGCCTTGGTCCCAGAGAGACACTGTTAGAAGGAGCGATTCTACGCCTTCCGTGAGTGCTGCCCTTGACTGGAGGAAGAATTCCACCGACACCCAAAGGGGGGTTGATCCTGACTGTCGAGTTCATAATAATAGGTCCGGCAATTCAGAAATGTGCAAAGAACAGGTGGACACAATTCTAGGAAAAATAATCAGGAGATAATTGGAGAAAGCCCAACCATATGATCCATGGGGAGGGAAGTGTTAGAAACAAGACATAATGAGAGAAGAAAATTGCAAACTTCAATAGCGACCACTAAACTCGGCAACTAAAATCAACCCGCTGTCTGTCACCTTGACAACATCCCGTCTCCCGCGTTTTAGACAGAAGGGTAGCCAACAGGTCACAGTCCAGTTGCTCCAGGCTTAAGATGCCTTTCTTCCCCTCTAGCCTCAGCTCACTACTAACCCTTATCACCTGAGAGGTTACAGGGTAGCCTCCATGCCCAGCTGCCTCCTGCCTCTTCCTCCTTCGCTTTAACTTTGCCTGCTGCCTTGAGAATAGTTTTCTGCTTAGGACATTGTCATAACTCCAAAACCTGCAGGCTGTCCCCACTGATCTCCGGATAGTCTAAGTAATTCGTCCAACTAATTTCAGCCAAGCAATTCCTCCAACAGAGGTTTAGTGAGCATATACTATGTGCCAGTCATTGTGTGTCAGGTAGTAGGTCCACAATAGTGAAAATAGGCATGGCTCATGTCAGGTAGGTCCACAATAGTGAAAATGGGCATGGACAAGTCAGGTAGTAGGTCCACAATAGTATTGCACATGCCTGTCCCACCTGTGCCACCTCTTGCTATTCCCCAAACACATTACGTGACTACTCTCTCTGCTAACATTTCTCNATACCCATGTTTTCTGTGTCCCGCCTTCCTTCATTCTCACTATTCTTTGTAAATGCCCCTCCCCACCCGAATTACCCCACAAGCCATCCCATAAAATGTCCCAGCTACTTCAATGCCCACTGACCTCTCAACTTCCACATGTTTTCAGAAATGTCTATTTGTACCAAACACACAACTGCTTAAAACATGTTTTGTGTTGCTGTTTAATGATTGTGTTGCGTGTTTTCTCTTCCCCCAAAGCACTGTAAAAACTCCATAAACGTTGCTGTCCTGCAGAATTGACTTAGTTCTGCAAGTATATTACAGAGCATGTATTACAGTGATGTCATACAGGNACAGAGGTCCCAGAACTGGGTGCCTGTCTACCCTTGGCCTTGTGACAATACCTAGTCCCTTTCTTCCTATGCCATAGTCACTCTGGTCTTTGTCACCTCATTGTGCAACCACAGATAGATACAGTACAAGCAGATCTTACCCTCATGTCCTTAAGACGCTTAGAATAGACCACACAGATGGCCATAAAATATGCTAACTATGTCTGGAATAAGGCAATGCACACAGTGTTTTCAGGCAGAGAGCAAGTATAGTTAGTCCTCGACTTAGCGTAGTCCACAAATTCAACCAACTGTGAGCCAAAACTATTAAATAGAAGAGCTGTATCCTGTCAGACATTATGGCACATGCCTGCAGTCCCAGCACTCAGGAGGCCAAGGCCAGAGAAGAGGATCATGAGTTCAAGGCCAGCCTGGGCTACATAGCAACCCCTGTCTGAAGAAAATAAATGGTGTCTGTATTGACCATTGATATGTTTTTTTTTGTCATGGTTTCCTATATGACCTAATATATCATTTTATATTGTATTAGTTATTGTCACTAAGCTGGAAATGGTTTAAAGAACACAGGCAGAAATGTACAGTTTACATGCAAAGATGACAAGATGACAGCACTTAATGAATTTAAATAAATTGTGACTATCCACTCCAGGGGACATGGGAACTAGCGGACACTGAAGGACATGTGGACTCAGGACCTGGCAGCTTAAAAAATAGGTTTACTGTCAGAGATCATCATTAGCTAAAAGGAGGTTTTCCTACTAGCTGGATTTCATCTTCAGGTTTAGTATCAATTCCAAGTTTTAAAATATATATGATTAGTTTATATATGTTTACTTGTTGTGTGTGTGTGTGTACTTGCTCGCACATAGCATGGATGGGTGTTGGAGGTTGTATCAGATGTCTTCCTCTGTTGCTCTCCACCTTAGGTTTTGAGATGGGGGTCTCTTCACTGAACCTGGAGCTCACTGTTTCCACTACACTGGTTGGTGGATGGGATCTACCTGTCCCCTCCACACCCCTAGTGCTGGATTCAGGCACACGCCACCATACCAGCTTTTATGTGGGCTCTGGGGGCCTGACATAGGTTCTAGCACTTCGAGGTAAGCATTGACCCACCNAGCCATCTCCTCAGCCCCACTGACTTGTGATTTGCAGCAATGCTACAGTGGAATGCCTTCAGAGTCAGTCATGTTCCAGAATATCTGTAGTGTTAGAAATCTAAGAACTAATTCTTCCAACCTCTAAGAATCAAGACAGTCTCTTCCGAAATCATAACCGCTGCGCAAGCTAGCAGGAAAGAACAAGGTATCTTTGGAAACANAGTGAGTGCCACTTTAAAGTTTAATAAATGCTATACTATAAATTCTATACTATAAACTAGAGGAGTTTGGATTGACCAAGAGAAGAAACATATTCCAAACTGTCTGGGGAAAAAAATGGTTAGTTACTTTTGACTCTTGCCAAAAATACGCTTTCAACTTTAAATGTAAGGGAAGCTACAGTGCATTATTCATGCTTTCTGTCTTTAAATGATTGAATATTGATTTTCACTCCCACAGCTCTCAGCTGCTGCTCACTATGACTTCTCAGTCTTAACCTGAGCATCTTACACGCAGTGTGAGAATAATTATGCTCTATGCATAACTTCTAGTAAAAAGGGATACTTAATACTTTTGCATTAAACACCTTCTTATACCCTCTGTGTAGCTGACAATGAGGAAGTCCAACAAGGAAGGCCAGATCTCAGATAGCATATGAGGTAGAGAGGGTGACTCTCGGGCTATTAGTTAAGTCAGACCTGGAGAGGAGGTTAGGTGACCTCAGGTAGGTAGAATCTCAGACTCTCAAGAAAACGAAGCAAAATTCTACTTTATAAAAGCATCCTCAGCTGGGTGCACGCCTTTAATCCCAGCACTCGGGAGGCTGAAGCAGGTGGATCTTTGTGAGTTTGAAGCTAGCCTGGTCTACAGAGTGAGTTCCAGGACAGGCTCTAAAGCTATATAGAGAAACCCTGTCTTGAAACCCCACCCCACCCCAAAAAGAAGAAAAGAAAAGAAAAAGAGCATCCTCAGGGATGGAGGGATGGCAAGTCAGTCAAGAGAACTTGCTACTCTTTCAGAGGACCTGAGTTCAGTTCCTAGCATCCAGGTAAGCTATTTAAATGACCTGTAATTTCAGCTCCAGGGGATATGACTCCTTCTTCTGGCCTCTGTGAATACCCATTGATATGTATACACACACACACACACACACACACACACACGGGGATGGGGAGAATAGATATTTTTAAAGCATCCCCAACGTAAACACCAACAATTTCCAAAGAGTAAAAGCCACCAAAAATGATGCAAACTTCAAAGATCATCAATACACAAGAAAATAATCAACTCTGGGTACAGCTCGGTCAGAACAGCAGATATAGATACTAAGTATGATAGAGATTACAATTCCCATGCAGCAAATATAAATTAGGGNTAAAATATATAAAGTATTATAATAATAGATACNTATCACCAAGCCAGTAGATTATCAAAAATGATTGAGTAAAATAAAAAAGAAGAAAACAGAAACAAAACTATTGTCAGAATTTTTAAATCCAATGGACAGGCGGAAAAGAAACAAAGAAAGAAGAAGTGGCATAGAAGNCAGGTTTAAAACTATAAGGAAGAAAGCTGTGAAAATTCAGGAGGCAGAGAACACACACAAATAGTTAAGATGGATGGAGGAGACACCAGGCTGGGACTCAGGTCAGAGCATCGCTCAGCCCTCATCAGAGAAGNGGCTTCTTGCTGTAGATGGTGATTAGCAGAGACCCACACACAACTGGACAGTGTGCAGTGAGAGACTTTGAGTACTCAGCCCTAAATGGGATGGCTTCATCAAACCCCTCCCNTCAAGGCTCGGGAATCTGTGTGAAGAGGAGGCAGAAAGAATCTAGGAGCCAGAGGTGGAGGAAGATTCCAGGGAAACAGTGTCTCCCAGACACAACAGGACCGATGCACATATGAACTCACAGAGACTGTGACAGCACACACAAGACCTGCACAGCTTCAAACCAGACATAATCCCAGCACTGAGCAGGGGAAGTGGACACAAAGTCCCACCCCTAACCAAGAGCTGTTTGTAATTTATACCTGCGGGGAAAGGAAATCAGTTTTCTCAAATGGAGTGTCACTGGGCATCTCAACCACACTCAGGGGAAGCTCCATGCCTGGGAATAGCTGGCCAACCAGAATAGACTTCATGTTTTTTGCATACTTTTTGTTTCTTTCTTTTCTTTTGTATTTTGCCTTATTGATTTTCTTTTGTGTTTGTTTGGTTTTCTGTTTCAGTTTTTTTTGTTTGTTTGTTTTTTGTTTTTGTTTTTCTTTTTTTGAGAAAGAACATGAAGTTGGGTAGACAGGAAGGTGGGGAAGGTCTGGGAGTTGGGGGAAAGGAAAGAAAATGATCAAAATACATTGTATGAAAAGATATTTTATTTTACTTTATTTGTTTTTTAAGACAGAGTTTCTTTGTGTAACCTTTGCTGTCCTGGAACTCACTCTGTAGACCAGGCTGGCCTCAAACTCACAGGTATCTGCCTGCCTCTGCTTCCCAAGTGCTGGGATTAAAGGCGTGTGCCACCACNTCCTGGATGGAAAAAAATATTTTAAATAAAAACATTTTTAAAGGCTAGATGGAGGATAGGAGAAGGACTGATGTATAAATAATAAAAATCCTAAGAAAGAATTAAAAACATGCAGGAGAGCCAACACTTGAAGAAAACAGCTGAGAATACTGCAAATGTCAACAAACTAAGGCAATACAAATATATCAACTAGAATTAGTTAAAGACANAGAAACAGACACATTGCACTGAAACTGAACAATACTAGACAGATCACAAAAGCAAAGAAAAATAAACATGCAGAAATCAAGGTNGTCCTAACCTAGAAGCATCATCCCAACTAGCTAGCTTTCAGGGTGTTGGGGTGTTGGTTAAGAGTTACTCAGGGCAACTGGGGATAAAATTAATTAATCACCAGTCTAACCTAGTAATGATTCCTGTGAGTTAAAATACTGAGTAGCCTAGCAAGATATTCCCACTGGCACAATAGTGGCATGCAGGTTANGGGAGCAGCCAACCACTTTCTGATTGGCTCTAAGGCCCACTCCATAAGCTGAAGCTTACACTCGCCACTGTTAAGGAACCGAGAACCCACGGCTAGGTAAGTCCTGGGTCCTAGAGGAGAATCTACTACTACTATTCTGTTAAACAGACATAGTATTAAGCTGACTCCTAATGACTTATCNTTATACCCACAGATTAATGCATAGATTGGTGTATCTCTTAGGCTTCCTCAGAGAAGTTTGTTTTTGTAGTGAATATTGACTAATAATACAGAGACCCACAACTGGCCAACATGCAGAGAATAAGAGACTTCAGAATATTCAGTCCTAAATGGACATCTGTATCACACCCCTTCCTCTCAAGGCTCAGGGATCACCACAGAAGAGGAGAGCAGAAAGATTATAAGAGCCANAAGTGTAGATGATGACAGGAAAACAACGCCTTCCTGACACAGCAGGGCAACTGCACATCCGAACTGACAGCTGTTATGACAGTATGTGCAAGACCACATAAAATCCCAACGNGGAAGAGGGAGTGGGTCATGANGTCCCATCCCTAGTAGGGGAGCTATTGACCAGTGATGGCCCCTGGGACAGGAAGAGTTTCTAATACACACATGCATCCTCTCGAGACCCTATTGACTACTCAGCTATGTGGCCGTCACTTGGAGACCCAGAGAAGAAAATGGACAAACACTTGAAAACCAAGCAGTTTGTTGGGCTCACACATTCTCCAAGGTACAGCGGACATTCCCTGGTAGTTAATCTAAGGCATTTGGTGGAGGACCCACAGGAGTCACACTTGAATAGGAAAGCTCAAATATTGCCAGAGTGAAGGATTTACTCTGTCCACTCTCATGGCTTTTAAAACACCTTGAAAAGAGCAAATTGATCTGGAAAGACCTTAACAGCCTACTAGAATGAAGAACAATTATGAATAAAATCCAGCACTCAATAAAGCAATGGCTACAGTACTCAGCATTCAGTAAAAATGACTGAGGATTCCAAGGAGAATGCACCTCAAAGCCCAAAGACAAGTCAGTCCTAAAACAAGCTCAGAACAACAGACAGACAGAATGTAACTAGCAGACAACAGTGATGATGTGAATCAACTATGTTCAAATATTTAAAAGGAAAAAAAAGGCAAAGATCTGTCTCTTATACACATCTAGATGATGATGTGAATCAACTATGTTCAAATATTTAAAAGGAAAAAAAAAGGCAAAGATATAATGAGAAAATAAATTGATTTGGCTCTCTCTACATATATATATTATATAGCTGTGACAGAATACTTGTGTCCTAATTTGCTTTCTATGACCAAAGCCACTTGGAGAGAAAATGGTTTATTTGACTTATACTTCCACATTACAGTTGGTCATCAATGGAAGTCAGGACAAGAACTCAAGACAGAAATCTGGAGGCAGGAGCTAATATAGAAGCCATGGAGGGGTGCTTCTTACTGGCTTGCTCCCCTTGGCTTGCTCAGCCTGTGTTCTAATACACCCCATGACCGCCAGCTCAGGGGTGACACTGCCCACAGTGGCCTGGGGCCTCCCATACCAATCATCAATCAAGAAAACGCCCCCACAGACTTGACTACAGGCCAGTTGTATAGCGGCTTCTCAACTGAGACTCTCTCTTCTCAAATGATCCTCATGGTTTCAGGGGTAACTAGATCAGGGCTGTGCTAACCTTGTCAATGAATCCATTGACAAGTTCATAGTTTAATGGGCTTATTAGGAAATGGGAACTAACTGTGGGGAGGGGACTGTTTGGGAGTNAAAAAAAAGGCAAAGATATAATGAGAAAATAAATTGATTTGGCTCTCTCTACATATATATATTATATAGCTGTGACAGAATACTTGTGTCCTAATTTGCTTTCTATGACCAAAGCCACTTGGAGAGAAAATGGTTTATTTGACTTATACTTCCACATTACAGTTGGTCATCAATGGAAGTCAGGACAAGAACTCAAGACAGAAATCTGGAGGCAGGAGCTAATATAGAAGCCATGGAGGGGTGCTTCTTACTGGCTTGCTCCCCTTGGCTTGCTCAGCCTGTGTTCTAATACACCCCATGACCGCCAGCTCAGGGGTGACACTGCCCACAGTGGCCTGGGGCCTCCCATACCAATCATCAATCAAGAAAACGCCCCCACAGACTTGACTACAGGCCAGTTGTATAGCGGCTTCTCAACTGAGACTCTCTCTTCTCAAATGATCCTCATGGTTTCAGGGGTAACTAGATCAGGGCTGTGCTAACCTTGTCAATGAATCCATTGACAAGTTCATAGTTTAATGGGCTTATTAGGAAATGGGAACTAACTGTGGGGAGGGGACTGTTTGGGAGTATCTTGAAAGATCTACTCTGGCCCCATTCTCTGCTGCCTGTACTATAAGAACAATGGAGAAAACTCTTCAGAAGGGAAGAAAATTATACTAGATACAATCAACAGATGTGAATTTGGATATGATCTGGGTATCAGAATTATCAGAGAAGGATTTAATAAATAACTATAAATACATTAAAGTATCTGGTGGGGGACTGGAGAGATGGCTCAGGGGTTAAGAACACTGGCTGNTCTTCCAGAGGACCTGGGTTCAATTCCCAGCATTCACATGGTGGCTCACAACCATCTATACTGAGATCTGGTGCCCTCTTCTGGCCTGCAGGTGTACATGCAGACAAAACACTACATAATAAATAAAAAAATCTTTAAAGGAAAAAAAAAGTATCTGGTGGGGAAAGTTGACAATGATAACAGAGGGAATTTCAGCAAAGAGATGGAAAGTATGAAAAGTCCAATGGCTATGTGAGATAATGGACTGGGGCAGAGCTCAGTGGGCAGAATGCTCACCTGGGTTGCACAAACTCTGGGTTCCATCCCTAACACGCATGAAAAAGAGACAGGCAAGCCTGCTCATTTTGACTCCTGGGCTCATGANAACATGGCAAGAAGGTGGCCATCAACAATCCAGGAAGGATTCCCTCCAGCACAGGTCTATGCTGGCTCTTTGGTTACAGACTTTCAGCCTCCAGACTGTGTGAAAATAAATAACAATAATCATGATCATGAACACTGGGCTAGCTTTCCAGTTCCGGGCTTTCTGGCTGTGAGATCAAGACAAGTCATGATGCAGGACAACATCAGTGTAATGGGTCAGGGCAGAGGGAAAAACTGACTCTGCCCCTCACAGGCGTCAGGCTAAAAAATACTCGCCAAGCCTCCAGCCTGTGCCACNCAGGAATCAGCATAAGCTTCCTTGTGTTTTGTTCTATGCTGCTTTACAATTGAATCCAGCCTCCAACAGTGCCCTCTTCCTCTGCTGGGCACAATTCTGTTCCAGGGTTGGGGACAATCACTAAGGCCTAAACTCCATATGGGCACCGTGCCTGGAGACAAGAGCTGCACCCCCGAGCTATGCTTTGAGACNGTTTTAAAAGAAGAGGTTTAACTTTACTTGGAGAGAATTTTAAGCAAGAGGACTCGATTTTCAGAAATGACCTTTCAAAAGATGTTTCAGGCTGACTTCTGACCTTCGCTTCTAGGTAGGCTGCAGACCATCATAGCCGGTCAGTTGTTCTTGCAGCCACAAGGGGTAGGGAAAACAAGCTACAGAAATCATAGTTTAAAAGATACCATGAAAGCNAGGCATAGCAGCACAAGCCTATAATCCCAGTAACTGGAACCAAACNTCNAGAAACAGCAAAATCCAACTTTTGCCTTCTTCTCCAGAAGAGATCAGTGTTCGATGATGTGTTGGTCAGCTGGCCATCTGTCTTAGTCAAGGTTTCTATTGCTGTGAAGAGACACCATGACCATGGCAACTCATAAAGGAAAACATTTAATTGGGTAGCTTACAGTTCAGAGGTTCAGTCCATTATCATAATAGTGGGACGTGGTGGCAGGCAGACAGACATGGTGCTGGAGAAGTAGCTGAGAGTCTTACATCCTGACTTGCAGGCAATAGGAAGTAGTCTCTGACACTGGGAGGTATCTTGAGCATATATGACCACAAAGCCAGCCTCCACAGTGACATACTTCCTTCAAAAAGGCCACANCTACTCCAACAAGGCCACATCTCCTAATAGTGCTACTCCCTTTGGGGGCCATTTTCTTTCAAACCAGCACATTGCATTCCCTGGTTCTCAAAGGCTTGTACCCACATCATAATACAAACATGTATCCAGTTCCTCAAAAGTCCCCATAGTCTATCACAGTCTCAACAATGTTTAAAAGTCCAAAGTTCAAAGTCTCTTCTGAGATTCATGCAATCTCTTAACTGTAATCCCATATAAAATAAAAAAAAAATAGATCACATACTTCCAACATATACTGGTACAGGATATACATTACCATTCCAAAATGTAGGGAAGGGAGCATAGGGAGGAAATACTGGACCAAAGCAAGACTGAAAACCAGCTGGGCAAACTCCAAACTCTGCATCTCCATGTCTGATGTCAAAGTGCTCTTCAGATCTCAAACTTCATTCAGCTTTGTTGATTGCAATATACTTCTTTCTCTTGGGCTGGTTCCACTTCCTGTTAGCANCTTTCCTCGACAGGTATCTCATGACTCTGGCATCTCTAACATCTTGGGTTCTCCAAGGCAAGCTAGGCTTCACCTTCACAGCTTCACTCAATGGCCTCTTTAGGTCTCCATTCAGGGACATCCCTGATACATGCCTGGCCTCAGCAGCTTTCTTTAGTCACAGAGGCAAATTCCATAACCTGTTTCTTCTGTCGTTAGCTCTAAAGCCAGAACCATGTGGCCGAAGATGCCAAGTTCTGCTGCTTGCTGGGGCTGGAACATGGCCCCCTTGTTCAATTACATCTTCACCAGCTTTCTGGTTTTGATTGCTACTTCACTGCCTAAGCTTGGTTGTCCTTGAACTTGCTCTGTAGACCAGGCTGGCCTCAAACTCAGAGATCTTCCAGCCTCTGCCTTCTTAGTTCTGGGATTAAAGGCATACATCACCATACCCAACTCTAANCTTTTCTTTAATTCCTTTTCATAAGTTGGAAATTTAGCTGAGGGAGATCTTGCCCTGAGGCCACCACTCCCTTTATTGCATTTCTNAATCCATTTGTCTCCTTGAACACAGAATTTAGCTCTATTCTACTTCCTGATGACCCTTTTCTCAATCTGTACATTTTGTAGTTTTATTTGCTCAACTTGTTCCTTTTCATNATAAATCTTCATTAGAGTTACCACTAGTAACCACACAACAGACTCTATACTAGGCTATTTTGAGATTTCTTTAGCCAATGCAATTAATCTAAAACACTTCACTTTAGCCTCAGGCAGACTCTTCAGACGAGGGCAAAAAGCAACCACATTCTTCAAAATATCACAAGAATGATTTCTAGGCAACATACTAAAATGCTTCTCCTATGAAACCTCTTGAGCCAGCCCCCAACAATTCAAATCATTCTCAGCACCATTGTCTTCCATGCTCCTACTAGTATGGCCCATTAAGCAGTGCTGAAGGGAAAGGACAGGAAATGTAGCCAGAAGTTTCTCTGGTCCTGCCTTGCCCAGCAATCCCAACAAATCTCTCCTACCAGCGGGCGGTCCCACAGCCACTTATAAAATAGTTTACTCAGAGGCTTATATTAATTACAAACTATATGGCCTATGGCTTCAGTGTCTTCCTAGCTAACTCTTTCATCTTAAATTAACCCATTCCTATTAATCTATATGTTGCCATGTGGCCATGGTGTTACCAGTTACTGCTGGCATCTTGTTGCTCCTTTGGTGGCGGGCTCACAGCTTGCATCACCTCCAACTCCGCCCTTCTCTCTGTATCTCTGCTTGGATTTCCTGCCTGGCTGTAAGCTTTCTTGTCATAGGCCAAAGCAGCTTTATTTATTAACCAGTGGGAGCCACCCATATTCACAGTGTACAGAAAGACATCCCACAGCATTTCCCCTTTTCTGTCTAATCAAAAAGGAAGGTTTTAACTTTAACATAGTAAAATTATATATAACAAAACAATTATCAAGCAAGAATTACAGTTACAGTATCTAATCTATTTGTATTTAGCAAAATTAAACAAAATACTCTATCATCTATCCTATTTTTATGAGTCATAGTCAATCTCTTTCTAAAGAATAAAAGGGGGATATGATATAGAAATGTATGATATAGAGATGATAGGACAAAAGGATAGATTATTGAATCTACTTTAATCTAAAAATCTACTTTAATCTAAAAAACAANCATTAANCTTACATATTTTACATTAGTATANATTTGGGTTATTGATACAAATTTAAAGTTAATTTTGTTATACTGTATGTATATTTCTACTTTTGTTTAAGATATTATGTTTATGCAACTCATTTAAAATTGTAATGTATAATTAAGAAATACAGATTAATAATTAGTCATCTATGATAATCAAACATAGTCATGTTAGTTAAGTTTTCTAGGTATACATAAATATATTTCAATTAGGTAGGTAATCTTCAACACTTCAAAGACCTAGAGAATGTGGCATTTAAAATCTTTTAAAAACTTAGACTTTTCTGGACAGTGAGACACGTCTGCTCCTGGCAGCACTGATTTACTTCAAAGAGGAAGATGGGCATCAAACAAACTATATATGGAGTTTGCTTTCTTTGTGGCAAAAGTTAGCCACTGGGCAAAAAAAGTGCCCTTGTCTCAACTGCTTGAAAAGGAAAGGAAAGGAAAGGAAAGGAAAGGAAAGGAAAGGAAAGGAAAGGAAAAGAAAAGAAAAGAAAAGAAAAGAGAAGAGAGGAGGGAAGGAAGGGAGGGAGGGAAGGAGGAAGGGAGGGAGGAAGGACGTCTCAAAGATGGGGTTCGCATTATTCTTTTGACCCTGGCTCCTTAGCTGCCCTCTAGCAAAGCTGGGCTTCTTATTCTTTCATGTTCATCGATTAAAAGAATTGAGTGAGCAC
>LZPO01066274.1:433275-445569 GCA_001675575.1 Neotoma lepida
GCTGCACCATCCCTCTTTAAGAAAGGGATGTTTTGATGGAAGTTGCATAACAGACCCAGGCTGGCCCTTGAGAGCACATGTTAGGATTCCTGGAAAAGTAGGCAGGCAAGATAGTGATTTCCCTGAGAAAAATAGAGTAGGTCAGGCTTCTAGTCTCTTCTTGACTCTCGGGTCTCTACATTTCTGGGCTGCATAGTGAAATGATATCCAGGGGTCCCCTTTACCCCTACAAGGCCACACTGGATGAGACAAGAAGCAAGGTAAAAGATTATAGAGCATGCAGTTCCAGAAAATTCTGTTCTAATCCCTTAAGGAGACCAGAGAGGGTACAACCTGAAGATTTGGCTAGAAGTAGCTAATTGTCTGGAGGCCCTGGGCAGACATCCTTCCGGTCACATGGATGAGTAACTACTGTCATTAATGGCATCAGAGCCACTTCTCCTGGGCATTTGAATAAAAACTTTTCCTTAAGAGGCTTTAATCTGATGCTGGGATTCCTATGATTTAAATTCCCAATGGACCTGGCTGTATTCCTCTCACTAGAGTAAGCTGACTACTGCCCAGCCAATCCCANCTTCCTGTTTTTTAAAAGCTGAGCACAGCTCTGTCCATCCCTGCACCTGCCCATCCTTGCACTTCACTGTCCNTATACTTCTCCCCCACNACATCCCTGAACTTCCACATCCCTGCACTTCTTCATCCCAGTACTTCTCTGGTACTCTAAGCAAGCCAATGCATTTTTAATGCAAGATTAAAATTGCAGGACACTCTGAATCAAACTAGGAACTAAATTTGGAAGCATCCAACCAGAGCCTCAGGGGCATCACTCTGATTGCTCAAACTGCCCAAATCCCAATGCGCTCTGCTGTGTGGGTCTGTCAGGGAAAACCAGGGTCTCACAGTATATCTGTGCTCTTCTCTTCTGACCTGTGAGGATCATCACCATGANCCTCCACCATGCTGGTTTCTCCCTTTGAGAATATACTTACACTGATGAGGTGATGTCTGCTTAGCCCATGTGTGAAGTCAAGGAGCTGACAATATCCGGACTTTGGTGCTGCCTCCTTCAGGATGCAGGTCTTCATTCAGGTACTCTGGAATGCTAGCATTAAACTACATGAAACTGAGAAATAGTAACAATAAATAAAAGTTACCATTTATTTAACATTTACTTTACATTGTGTCAAAGGCTAAGGGGTGTGTGTGTGTGTGTGTGTGTGTGTGTGTGTGTGTGTGTGTGTATGCATGTGGGTGGGGGTACATGTGCACATGGGTCAACATCGAGTGTCTTCTTCAATCTTGGTCCCCATCTTATTTTTTGAGGTAGGGTCTCTCACTAACCTGGAGCTCACTGATTCAGCTAGACTGTCTAGCCAGCAAGTCCCTCAAGATTGTCCTATCTCTGTCCCCAGTACTGGAATTACAAGTGTGTCTCTGTGCTCAGCTTTTTACATGGTACTGGGAATCCAAACTCAAGCCCTCACACTTACGCAGCGAGCCCTTTGTTAACTGAGCCATTGCCCCAGCCCCAGACTAAGATAATTCTAATGTTTTTTTTACTACTTATCCCTATTACGAAAATCCTAAGTTATGAACATTCGTTGATTCCACCAAGAAATAAACAAGGGGACTAGATAAAGGACAATGGAAAGAGTACCTTAAACTTATCTGACAGCCAGATGTGGTGGTATATGACTGTAATCCAAGCACTCTAGGAGGCTGAGGCAAGAAGACTTTTGTGTGTTCAAGTTCAACCTGGACTAACTAACAAGACCCTGTCTCAAAAAACCTAAATAATCAACCAATCCATTTGATTTGGTAACTAAAGGAACAGAAGGAAAGAAGTACAGAAAGACCAAGGAGAAGCTCATTTTAGGCAGGGGCACGTACGAGAAAACCCACCTGGTACAGGAGAGAGGAGCTGGGCAGGTTCAAGGACTAGAAAAACCAGCACCCTGGGGTTGAGCAGAACACAAAGGAATCTAAAGATCACACTTCAAACTGAAGAGATAATCAAAGACTAGATAAAAATCTAAAATTTAGTTCTTAAACCACATGAAATTGAAGACCATTTGAAGTTTTTAAGCAGAGAAGGGGTGTGAGATCACTTACACTGACGTCATGTTTGTTGACTGCTCCATGGAGAATGAACTGCACAGAAGAACTGAAGAGCAGATAGAATGTGGAGGCTCTTACACCAACTGAATGGAAGGATGATAGAAGCTCAATTGGAAGGTAGAGTTGCAGGGTTTGTTGGTTTGAGTAGATGAGGGATCAGGGGGACTACGGNTGACTCTCTTGGTTCTGGCTTCAACCAGGAGAGGGCATAGCGAGTGGTGGGGTGGAGAAGGAAGAGAACGCTTTGTGCAGTCAAGTCTGGACTCTGATCTGGCCATGCATTTGAGCTCTCTGTTGGAGAGACACAATTCAAATTGGTGGTTTGATGTTAGACTCTTACAGAAGAGGTTGTAGCTCAGTGGCGAAGGAGTCTNAATAGAGGGCTAGGGGTAACGAGGGAGGGTAAAGGGGCAAAGAAACACCGATCTGGATGTGGTCTATATAACGGTAGTATTTAACTACATGGGAGCTGGTAAGACTGATTTTGAAGCTAGCTAATGTTTGAAAGGGACAGCCTCAGGACTGACTCCAGCAGAATGCTGACAAAGGGCAATGGATCGGCTAAGACAGAGTCACTAAGATGGGAGAGAAGCTGCGGAGGCAAAGATGGTGCCCACCATCCCTTGGTGTCAGGTAAACTGAACAAGTGGCCGTCGGGAAAAAAGGCCCCGGTGTGAAACATCCACTGATTTCTAAAAAGGCCCCGGTGTGAAACATCCACTGATTTCTGTGACATCAATCCGTGGCATCAATACTTTCCCCTAATACTCCACCTAGTTCCAGGCTGCTGTGCCTCCTGAGCCTGCAGTTGGAAAAAATTGTACACTCTTAGCTGTCAGTTCTCATTGCTCCCGGGTTCAGGACAATGCTGCTGCAGAGAGGAGCATGAGCCACAGACAGGGAAACTGAATTGGCAGCCTGCACATTGCTGGTGACATCAACAAAGGCCATTTCTGGATTATGGAGCAGCCAGATTGTCCAATAAATACATGGAAAATGTTCAACATCCTTAACCGGCAGGAAAATGCAAATTAAAACTGTATTGAGATTTCACCTCACCCCAGTCAGAAAAGCAAATAACAAATGCTGGCAGGGACGTGGCCGAGGAGGGGCCCTTACTCATGCTGAAGGGAGTATCCATTGGTGCACTGCAGTTTCTCAAAGTGAGGAGGTTTCTCAACAAACTAAAAACCCAATGACCTGCTTGCTATGCAACCCCTGGAAGGAGCTGCATCAGCAGAGACACTTGTGTGTCCATGTTTAGTGCTGAATTATTCACAACAGTTAAGAAGGGAAACCTGCNCAGGTGCCTATCAACAGAGGGTACAAAAAAAAATGTGGCATTTATACACAGTGGGGTTTTATTCAGTTGTGATGACGAATAAAACGTGATTTTCCAAGGAAAATGGATGGAACTGAAGACCATCATGTTAAGTGAATTAAGCCAGACTTGGAAAAATAGGTATCTCAATTTTTCATATAAGAATCATATGTGTGCTTGAGGGGGGCAGACTATGGAAGTAGGGGCCTAAGCAAATAGAGAAAAAAGTGATGTCTTACAGCTTCGATTGCTGCGACAAAACACCATGACCAAAAAGCAAGTTGGGGAGGAAAGGGTTTGTTAGGCTTTTGCTTCAGCATTGCTGTTTATCATTGAAGGAAGTCAGGACAGGAACTCAAAAACAGGGCAGGATCCTGGAGGCAGGAGCTGATGCAGAGGCCATGGAGGGGTACTGCTTACTGGCTTGCTTCCCATGGTTTGCTCAGACCCTCTTCTTATAGAACCCAGGACCACCAGCCCAGAGGTGGCACCACCTGCAATGGGCTGGGCCTTTCCCACTGATCACTAATTGAGAAAAAGCCTTATAGCTGGATCTCACGGAGGCATTGCTTCAGCTGAGGCTCCTTCCTCTCTGGTGACTAACTTATGTCAAGTTGACACACAAAACCAGCCAGTACAGGTGATAGGACCCATCACTCTTTATCAGCATGCATAAGGGTCCCATTTTCCCCACNTCCCTCCCAGCATTTGTGGCTATTTGCTTTCTGACTGGGGTGAGATGAATTCTCAGTATAGTCTTAATTTAGTTTCCTGGCGGTTAAATGGGAAGGAAAGACAAAATGTTGCACNTTTTCTCTTACATGTTGACTCTATATCTGTATCTATAGCTATGACATAAAAGAGGAAGGGGTACTCTTCTGGGGGAGGGTGGTCAGTAAGGTAGGGGAGGAAGGACAGAAGAGGTGGGTAGGTGGATGCAAACAAAATAGTGATATACATATATGCATATATATACACATACATACCTTCATAATGAAAACCATCAATCTCTGTGCTAACTAAAACAATAATAGGGANAGATTGGTAGCAGGAGGAGAAAGAAGAGTCAAAATTGAGAAAAACCACAAATAACTACAGCTCAGTGAGATTGTGAGTCTGATTGCAATGTGTATTATGGGAGTGGAGGGCAGGGNGGGACCCAGGCTTGGCTCAGAGAGGCTTCTGAACCATAGATAAATGAAGTTCGAAATCTACAGCAACACAGAATCACAAGTAGGTTTTCTGTTTATAGTCTTCTGTGGTCCCCTGTTTTTAAATTAAGAGCTTATTACTTGAAAATCATAAACCCTCTATTGTTTTGCATATCTGCAGATGTGGCGGCTCACACTAGTAATTCTGACACTCAGACACAAAAGCAGGAGGAGTGCCTCAAGTTTGAAAGCAGGCATAGCTCACAGTAGGGCCACACAGAGAGACCCTGCCTCAGAATACTAAAACAAAGAAAACCGTGATCCAAAAGTATCGCATAGCCAAACAGCGCCACCTAGTGTAAAGTCTATGTCTCAAATAAATATTTTGATTTGTGTCACATTTTACAGCTTATGAATCGGCGCACATTAAAATAACTGTGAACTTAAACACCTAGAGGTGCTTTGTAAACTCATATCCATAGACTCCAGTTCTTCATTGGTTCACAGCATTGGATGTGGGCTGAGCCCGTGCTTAGAGCGGTGTGGTGCACTCTTGTTAGAACCGATGGTGATAAGGCACCAGACTGTGGTGATGTCATTTTTTGGTAAAAATCTGAAAGCTATTGTATTGAAACTCAAAAGGAATTATATTTTTAAAAAGTAGAATAAGAAGAAATACTTATGTTTAATGGTGGGATAAGTCTATAAGAGTCTTGATTTCATCTGTTGGGTGTGTTTGGGCCTTTGGTTTTGTACAGAGATANGGCGGTGGGGTAAGAACAAACACTATCAGTTTAGAGCCGGGTGTGGTGGTGTACCCCTTTAATCCCAGCACTTGGGAGACAGAGGCAGGAACTTTCTATGGGTTCAAGGCCATCCTGGTCCTGCATTGCAAATTCCAGGTCAACCATATATAGTGATAGCCGGTCTCAAAGAGATGAAGGGAGGGAGGGAAGGGGGGGAGAGAGGAAGAGAGTGAAGAGAGAAGGAAAAGCTCTTGGTTTAATGCAAGGCAGGGTGTGGATGGAATACACAACCAGGGTTCTGTTTCTGTGTNATTTATGTGTAAATACAATTAATCCTAGCACTCAGAAGGNTGAGACAGGAAGTGATATGGCTGGGCAGAGAGAGGAATATAAGGCAGGAGGAGACAGGAGCTCATTCTCTTTCAGGCTGAGGAGTTGGTGAGGTAAGAGGTGGTGCCTGTGGCTTGCTCTGCTTCTCTGATCTTTCAGCTTTCACCCTGATAGCTGGCTCTGGGTTTTCATTAAGACCAAATAGGATTCATGCAATGAGAGTGCAAGCTATCACAAGGTATGCAGCTGAGTTTCCCAGATTTGGGGGAAATGCAGTGGTCTAGAGAGCAGTGGGTGACCCTCCCTGAGAAAACCACCTCTGTGATCCTGGCCTCCCCCATGCCAGGTGAGNGTAATGAGCACAGCTTTTAAGACCATCGGTATATGTATTTCTCCTATATATTAAGTAAAATCATGGGAGTTTGTTTTGAGAATTTTTTTAATTTATTTTTGTTTTATGTGTATGGGCATTTTGCTGTATGGCCTGATCCACTTACATGCCTCATACCTTTGGAAGCCAGAAGAGGGTGTCAGATCCCTTGAAACCGGAGTTACAGACAGCAGTGAGCCATCATATGGGTACTGAGAATCAAACCCAGGTCCTCTGGAAGAGCAGTCAGTGCTCTTAACCACTGAGCCATCTCCTTAGCCCCTAGAACCATGTTTTCCTTTGTTACATTTATTTATTTATTTATTTATTTATTTATTTATTTATTTATTTATTTATTTATTGTGTGCATATGTGTGAGGACGCCACAGGGCACTTGTGGAGGTCAGAGGGCAATCTGAATCTTTGGGAATCTTTTCTCTCCTTCCACCACGGGGGCTCCAGGAAAAATTGACAGCAGACATCTTTACCCACTGAGCCATCCCACCAGTCCCATATTTAGTTTTTTGAAATAGGAAAGAAGTGTTATTGCTGTTTGAAAATGAAGAGGAAAGCATGTGATTTGCAGATACTTTGACTGAATATCTGAGTATTTCTAGCAATGCTAGAGTGGACAACAGAGTGCAATACAAATCCAAAACAAACATGCAAAACCAACAGCACTTCAAACAGCAAAGGCAGTCTGTTTGAAAATACAAGGGAAAGAGAGAGACCTCAGTTACAGCATCATGAAAAAAAACTACACACCCTCTTTAAAAATCTAGAGAAATATGAAAAGCACTGTGGCTTGCTAGAGTTTGGACCACATGTGGGTTTGAATTTGATGGTAGGTTAAATGAAAATTATATTGCTTGGCGAATTTTCAAAATGTATCTTTCTTTTGTGAAAANTCNATGTACATGTATTTAAAGTGTCTTAGCAGATGTATTACGTGTATAGTACATTGAACTAGAGTTTGCCATGCAGCTCCTATGAACTTATTTGATCACACTGCCACCTGCAGGTGCCAGGAAACACAGAGGCAGTCAGCAAGGATATTTACCAACTACCATGCGGCCTGTGGGAAAATATATTGAAAGCTATCTTTGTACAATTGATGCCCACTAATAAAACACACACGTGTGTGCACGCACACACACATACACATGCCCCTTGTCAGAAGCAGAAAAGAAGCCATGCCGGGAGGGGACGGGTACAAGAGGTCTGGGGGGTGGAGGAGAGAAGAGGGAAGCAGAGAATCAACAAAAATAAATTTTGTTTGAAAAACTCCATAAGACACCTAATACTGTACATGCTAATTACAGATTTTAAAAAGAAAGCCATCATGTGTCAGTGATATGGCTTAGTGGGTAATGTGCCTACCAAAAGCCTGACAATTGTCCCCAGATTTCCACATGCACAACGTGGCATGTGTGTGCCCTCCCCCCATCAAATAAATAAATTTAATCTTTAAAAATTTTTTTAGAAGAAACTGTAATCGCAGTGTATCTGTGTCCATGTGTTTATACTTGTGTGTGTAAATGTGTGTTTATTGTGTGNGTATATATGTGTCTGTGTATGTGTTTGCATATGAGTTCATATGTATGTATGTACATGTATGTGTACATGTTTGTGAGTGCGTGGGTTTCTGTGTGTGCACGTGTTATATATGAATGTGTTTGCGTGTGTACATATGTGACGTGTGCATATTGAGTATGACAGCATGTTTGTGTGTTAATGTGTGTGACTATATGTATATGTGTGTATACATGTATGTTATTGTTTCTATACATGTGTATACAAGTATATACTTGTATGCATGCTTTTCTGTGTATGCATGTCTGCATGTACAAGTATGCATGTGTATATATGCATGCATGGTTGTACATATGTATGTATGTGTGAATGTGTGGTTGCATGTGTGTATATACCCTTGTGTGTATATTTGTATCTGTGTGTGTGTGTGCATGTGTAGGTATACATCTGCATATGAAGGGCATGTGTATGCATGTGCATATTCTTGCATTTGTGTGCATATGAATGTAACATGGGGGTGTTCAACTGTTTGAGTATGCATGTGTATACATGTATGTTATTTTCAGGTTCAGCTTTTGGGAAGAGCTGTCATCTTACTTTCAAAGGGATAAAGAATTCACAAAGGCTTAGATGCCAGAGTTTTGTGGAACAATTTCTAGTTAATTAAATAAAGCTCTGGCTGTCCTGGAACTCACTATGTAGACCAGGCTGGCCTGGAACTCACAGAGATCCGCCTGCCTCTGCCTCCCGAGTGCTGGGAGCAAAGGTGTGTGCCACCACCGCTGGGCCCATGTTCACATTTTAAAAGCCTCTGCCAGAGCAGCATGGAGGATGGACATGAGTTTGAGGCAGCCCTGGGCTATGGAATGAATTCTTGTGTGGGGGATACATGTAAGCATGGCCATAAGCACAGAGCTCAGAGGAAGACACGAGGAGTCCAACCCTATTACTCTCTACGTTATTCCCTGGAGACAGAGGTCTTTCCCTGAACTAGGGGCTCACCTGCTCTGGCTGGACTGGCCAGCAAGTTCTGGGATCTGCCNGTCTCAGTGACCCACAGTGTTGGAACCTCAAGCTCAACTTGGTGCATGTGGCCACACCCAGCTATTAACATGTAGGTGCTGGAGAGGGAACTTGGTCTTCATGCTAGTACAGCAAACACTCTTATTCACTGAANCTTCTTGACCTGTTGGGCTACAGTAAGACCCTATCTCAAAAATCCAAAAGGAAGAGAGAGACCATTCCTTTGCTGGTAACTGGTTTAAAAGGTCAGAGACAAGGAAGTGTGCAGGTTTTCAAAACTATTTTTACTTCAAAATGAAAAAAGAGGACTGGGGCTGGACACAGTGGCACACCTATAATCCCACCTCTTGGGAGATAGAGGCAGGAGGACCTGGAGTTCAAGGCCAGCCTCGGCTACATATCAAGTTTGAGGACAGACAGGGCTACATTAGGCCCTGTCTTAAATAAGGTAGAGGTTAGGAGTGGGGGTGTAGCTCAGGGCAGGGTGTTTGCTAGGGTGTGTCTCCTCAGCACCCCCAAAAAAGTAAAGACAGAACAGTCAGGCTAGGTCAGGGCAGTGGAATCTGAAAGCACCTGCATTGAATCCTTCCATCATAGCTTCTCCATTAGCAGACCTGAGACAGGAAACAGCCTGGCTGTGTACCATTTATTGGATATTANCTCAGCCATTGCTGACAATTNTTAACTCGGTGCCCTTGACAATTCTGCAGTTCTCATTATAGAAAAGAGGATTCAGAAGCAAACAGAGGCTAAGAAACCAGTCCAGAGACACACGGTGACTGATACAAGTGGATTTAGGATTCAGCAAAAAAGCCAATCGGGTTTAGAGCCTTTTGTTCTTCTCAATTATTTAAAACCAGACCACTTATCAAGGTATTAATAGAACTCTCATCCAGTAGACATCAAATTAAAACAATAGGTTAGATCATGAGTATTTATTGTTCCAGAAACAGTTTTTAACTGACTTCTGCTCCTTTGTGCCCCACCCACAGTCCCCACTGGGTGTTTCTCCTTCCTGTCAGTCATCACCTGAAACTCTTCTTTATCAATAAACATCCATCAGACAAACCAAGTCAGGGGCTGGAGAGAGGGCTCAGTGGGAAACACACACTGCTCTCCTGAGGACCTGAGTTTGGTTCTCAGCATCCCTTACGGACAGCTCACAACCACCTGTCACTCCAGATCCAGGGGATCTGACACCCTCTTCTGGACTCCATGGGCACCCACACTCACATGGACATGTGAAGCACACCCATATGCACANTTTTAAAAAGTAAGCTAAACAATGCATGTACATGGATGATTTTCAGATTTGTGTCTACAGATTAGATATCTTCCTTGAAGCCAGGATTGTATATTCATCTGGCTTCTCCACCCTCCATTTGAAGGTCTGGTCAACATTTCAGAGCAAACAAGATGAAAGTGAACGCCATATTTCTCCCTTCCAATATTCTCGCTGTCTCCANGGCCTCCGTAAATAACAACCCACATTTCTGATACAGTAAAAACATGGAGGTGTTTGTATCTCTTGTCCTTCCGTCNTATTCCANACCATATCTATCGGCAAATGGAGTCAGCTCATCCTTCAGAACATATCCACACTAACAAAGATAAAAAGTCTTCCTACCACCGTAGTCCAGGAGACCGTGTCTCCTGTACCTGCCTTAGGACAAGGGTCTCTAGGATGGCCAAGAGACTGTACCTCTCAGATCCTCCAGAGAGCGTGTGTGATTGGCCCAAGGCTTCAGCAGCTGTATTCTAAAACCATCATCAAATTTTCCCTGAGGACAAATTTCTCCATAGCTACCCCAGAAGGTCAGTTCCTAGAACAGGAGGTCTTCCTGGGTGTGTGGCTTTGACTTAAGGACTCTGTTAAGCCTTGCTGATTTTTCTTAGAACTTACCAGAATCTAAGAGTTNTCCATCTGACTCTCCTTGTCTTCCTTCCCTCCTTCCCAGGGGTCAGACCTGCATCGAAGTCAGAAGGAGCCTAGTCTGGCACCTCCGACCTCTTGTTAGGCATCTGCCCAATGCATCTGTTGTGTGTCTCATGCCATTTCTGCATCTTGGAGGACCCAGATTAACACAGTCTAGTCTCCTAATGGTTCAGTCTGTTTCCATATTCAGTCTCTCAGACTCATCAGACAGTAGCCAGGCGTGGTCAAACTTACCAGCGTCTCCAGGCACTACACAACCTGGGCACCGTTGCCCTTCAGCTCCCACCCCTTCTTTGTGGACCCCACCACTGCCACACAAGTCTTCTGGCCATTTCTTGGCCCACCAGACATGGTTTACTGGCCTTTGCATGTGCCCTTGCCTCTGGAACGCCTCTGTTCCACATACATATTGTATAATACCTCTTCTTTCAGGTCTGGCATTCTCCATTCTCCATCCTCCTGTTCAGCTTTATTTTCCTTCATGGAATTTCTTTACAATTTAACACAGTATATGATATTTCTGTGTATTTGTCTTCCTCCATTACTGGAACCCTCCATGCCCCTAGCACATAGGATACACAACAAATGTTGTTGAATGAATAAATGAACAAATTCTTGCTAAAACCATTTATAGGATTAATTTTNAAAAGATTTCAAATGCCCAAGTTTGCTTAGCAACATCTGAGTTTTCCAAGACAACTAGAGAGGTTACCACCATCAGCAGCTGAGGGCATGGGCTGGATGGATAGATGGCTTAGTGGTTAAGAGCACTTGCTGCTCTTGCAGAGGACCAGAGTTCAGTTTCTAGCCCTCATGTGGCAGCTTACAGTGGCCCAATGCCCTCTTNTAAGTTCCTCAGGTACTAGATGCACAGACAAACATTCAGGCAAAACACTTACACACTTAAAATAAAAAATAAATAGAATCTTTTTTTTTAATTGAAGGCATGAAGAGGGGGCGGGTTACATGCCTTCAATCCCAGCACTCTGGAATCAGAGGCAGGTAGCTCTCTGAGTTCTAGGCCAACCTGGTCTACAGAGCAAGTTCCAGAAACGCCAGGGCTACACAGAGAAACCTTGTCTTGAAAAACCAAAAAATAAAAATAAAAAATAAAGAAAGTACACGGCTGTATCTTCCTCTTGTTTGCTACATACGAAATTATGTTGCAGTTTTGTAACTCCAAATTCAACCACATACTTATCACTAACTTGCTCACAATGAAATATGAAATGACATTTTTATCTNAAGTAAGCTCAACCCACACTTAATTAGCAAGATTCTAGCCAGGAAAGAGCTTAATGTCAAGGAAGTGAAAATTGTCTGTCTATGACTCTCAAGACTATGAGTGATTCCAGGGAAAGCTGACAAGTTGCTATTTTTTTTTCAAGCCTAGTGAGAGAAAAAAAAATTAAAATAGGAGAACATTCAAGACTTTCCNATTGCTAAGACTATAGGACAGCCAATTAGCCTAGTGACTGTAATGAGCGGTAAGTGGACACATCTGAAATCTGTGAGACTGAAGGACCACGTCAGAACCTTACGCTTACTGAAATTTATTTTTAAAACATGCTTGTTCCACTGAAACACAGGCTGATTGTGCTACTTTCCTAGTCCCATTCTTTTTTATGTAACATTTTTGTTCTTTGAGAACTCCATCCACAGATACAATGTGATTTGATTGTATTCATCCACCCGCTGTCCCCTTCCAACTCCTCCGGGACCCTCCACCACTTCCGCTTTCCAACTTCTTAACCTCTTCTTCAACA
>LZPO01066274.1:453964-468969 GCA_001675575.1 Neotoma lepida
ACACCCAGAACCTGACTGTGTGTGACCACTACCTTCATGCAAGCCACAGTCTTCTCTGCCGTGGTTTCTCTAAACCTATTTGATTCAGAAACATCAGGAAATTACTTAAGTACCCTTTTGGGGGGTGTCTGTGACGATACTTCATGAGGCCAGCAGATCCTGAGAACTCCAGCCTAATGGGTGGATTAAGCCCTTGGTGGACTCATAATAGGATGGTATTGTGGGAGGGTGGTGCAAGGCAGGAGGTGAGGCTTGGTTGGAGGAAAGTAGCTCTTGATGGGTCTTGTCCTTGGAGGCTCTGCTTTGCCCTGACTCTTTCCTGAATGCTGTTTCTCTGTTTTTTGCTCACTGTGAGGTAAAGAACCACCATCAAGCAACCTTGGATTGAACCCTAAAATCCAAGAAGCAAAATAAATTTTCCCATTCCTTGAGTTCTCTTAGGAAAGTAACTACAATGGTCCAAGCTCTCTGGAATACTGGAGCCTCTAATCTAGGCTTTCTCACCATTCTTGCCTTCCCACAGTCTGTTCTCCACACAGAAGCCACCAGGGTGAGCTGGGCCTAGTGGCCCATACCTGCCATCTCAGCACTAAGTAAACTAAGGCAAGAGAATCATGAATTCAAGGGCAGCCTATGCTACATATTGAGACCCTATAAAAATGAACGAACAAACAAACAAACAAATCCAGCAACAACAAAAGTCCACCTGGCTTCCAATTTTACTCATGATGAATTTCAAAATCCTCATGCCAAAGGCCCTCTGGTTAGTTAGTCTTCATGAAGATGGCATTACTGCCTCCTAGCAGTTCCTTTGGGATCTTNTGGAGAGTTATTTTTGCAATATATAGTATACACCCATAAAATGCTAATCACCTCTTTCCTATGTAACTTTTCAATTTCTNCATGGATATTCANATAGATAAAAGTATTTNCCCTTGCTTGACTATTTAGTTGCAATAAAATTTCAAGACTGCACTGTTCTNTAAGAAAAATAATACATTATTTTGTTTGAATAGTATCAAAAAGTTCCTCACCACTTTGGCAAATTANTTTATTCTTGGCATGACCACTCTTGTAATTTGTATCCCCAGGACTACACTACATCTGAATATATTNNTATCCTNTGGCCACACCACCTTGAACGTGCCCAATCTTGTCTGAACACATTTATAGCTGTCACTTTNATGCTGACTCTACACATAGGTATAGAAACATGACTATTTCATCATGTCTTTTATTGTAATCAAGTCTCTATGTATGTGTTAAAATGCACATAATTGCATCCAATCAGTTCCCAATCTACTCTTCTAAACTTGGCTTGCTTGTGTATCCAAGACCTCCTGGTTGATGGTCAGGTCTCCTTGAGGAAGATGCCTGTCTTTTTCAGTNCCTTTCCGACCCCATGGGTGACTCCAGACTCATAACTGGAGTCAGATCTCAGTATGCTCTGAGGGGATGGATGCTAAGTTTAGCCCAGGGGCATATGGCTTATGTTTTGAAAGAATTTCCATATTTTTCTAGTATATATGGAGATATAAAAAAACCTGAGGAACATGTTGTCAATGAATTTGGAGAGCACTACTCCAGAGAGGAAATAAGTCAGAATTAGATTAGCCCAAATGTACTCATACNGATGCATTTAAGAGTGATTCTAGATTTGATGTGTGAGTGCTAGCGTGGCCGGAGAGGCTCTGGCATTTTCCTTGGTTGGTTGATTGAACTTTGGGTTCAGCATTCCATAAAATTGACATGTTAGAACATTCTTAGCATAGACATGAAAGAATGTGAAACTCATTTATAATTTGCAACTTGCATCCCCACCCCCACTAGATATTTCAGGGAGCTAAAGAAGGCATCTGTGCATGAGACATGATGCTTCTCTGGTCTTTCAGCTTTCACCCTCAATATCTGACTCCAGGTTTTTATTGTTAAGACCAATTAGGATCACGCTTCAAGAACCCANGGCCTTTCACAGCTATGTGAGCATTCTACTGTTTACTGCTCTAGCTGGCAGTGTGAACCTGGGAGAGCAAGGTCTAAAAATGAGGTGGACAAAAGTCTTGTGCAATAGCCAACTGTATTCAGAACATCAGGGAATTTATACTCTGAGGCTTAAGAAGAGTGTACAATCACAAGGACAAGCCACACACGGCAAACAGATGTTTTTTCATAGAGGCACAGGAATAACAGCAGCTGAAGGAAACTCACTCCTACCTGCTTCGCCTGGGAGGGGCACAGAAACATCCTAAGAACAATTCTGTGTTTTGAGGANACTGAGGTCACAAAACTNTTGTTTTCTTGGAGTTTTCTCAGAAGCACTTAGAATTCTCGCACAACTCTGTGGTGATATATTGTATCCCCCAATATATTGTGCACCCTAATAAAGCTTACCTGAGGATCAGAGGAAAAAGCCAGCCACTATAGTAAACATAGAAGTCAGGCTATGTAGCACATGCCTTTAATCCTAGCATTCGGGAGGGAGAGATCCATCCAGATCTCTGTGAGTTCAAGGCTACATTGGGAACAGAGCCAGGCGTGGTGGCACACGCCTTTAATCCCAGCACTAACCATAAAGGTCTGGAGGTCTGTACAGACAGATAGGAGGTGATGTAGCTGGTGGGAGAGAGGAAGTGAGATGGCAGAACAGAAAGGCATATAGAGGTGGATATACAGGAAGTAGGTCTCTTTGGAAGCTGAGGAGTTGGTGAGGTGAGGTTGGCTGTATCTTATACTATTCCTCTGATCTCTCAGTTTTTCACCCCAATATCTGGCTCTGGGTTTTTATTAACAAGACCTTTTAAGATTCGTCTTACANCTGGTGCCCAGACGTGGTGGCAAGAGTTTCCATCTAAAACCTGAGAGAGCTTAAGAAGAGATTATGAATGTAGCTAAGAGCACCTTCCTGGTTGATGTCACTCATGGCGGGCCACGGTCCAGTGATGTGTCCCCTGGCCACGGCGGGTTGTCGGCGTGTGGGCCTGACCTACAGCATGGCAGATTCCCACCACAGTACACAGAGGTGTTTCCAAGCCATGCAGCGCACTATATGGCAGATTTAGCTTTTGCTAATACAGAAAAAAAAAAAAGGTTTCTGGGTTACATGCTGCTTCTTGGAGACATAGACACACTACTTTCCGGATTTGGCAGGAGGCATACCTCCGTCATGTTGGGAAGCTGGGGTGGGCAGAGTCAGCAGCCAAAACTGCCACTTTTCATCCTAGCCATGCAGTTTAACAGTTTAAAATCTCTCCAGAGAAGGATTATAGATTCACAATAACACAGATTCAGATAGAATAAAACTCTAAACTATTTACAGTTTGTGTAAAAATGTACATAGGCTTGGAAGAGAGAGAAAAAGAAATATATACAGTTACGTAAAGAAATAGTTTTAAAAAATAAAGTCTTTAAAGAGACAGTAAAAGTAATATAAAAATAAGCCACATAAAGATGGAAATCATACACAGAGTCTAGATTATATTGTCTTGGGGATTTTTAACTGCAGAAAGACATTTGATTGTAAAAGCTGCTGAGTTAAACCAATATATATATTTTAAAGGTATTTTGACTTTAAAATTTGTGTCTAAGGATATGTTGCTTTGGAAAAGAGGTTCTGCTTTTGTTTCCACAGAAGATGAGAACCTGTGGATTGCTTCCCAGCTAATATGGTTTGATCAGCCAAGACCCCCTGAAAGGTCTCCAATGACACCATGGCCCAGATGATCCAACATCCAAAATCAGCTTCAAAGCAACTAGCTGAGACAATTCTTCCTCACAGACTACAGCCAAGATTTAACTATANTTCTTGATTTTCTCAGGATCTCCATAAGATTGCCAGCACCCCCTATCAACAGGAAGTAGTAGGAGAAGCTACGCCCTAATTCCCAAAATATTGTTTATAAATGTTTATTTTTATTTAAAGGGGATTGATTATAAATGCAATCTCTTTCTAAAAAAGAAAAGAGGATAATATAGATATGATATGATGAAAGGGTAGATTATTGAATCTAATTTTAAAGAGCAACAACTTGTTTAAATGTTTTACATTGCTATAGATTTTAGTTTATTGATATGAATTTAAAGTTAATTTTGTTATACTNTATGTATATTTCTACTCTTGTTTAAGATATTATGTTTGTGCAGCTCATTTGAAATTGTAATGTATAATTAAGAAATACAGATTAATAATTAGTCATCCATGATAATTAAACTTATAGTCACATTAGTTAAGTTTTCTAGGTATATATATTTCAGCTAGGTAGGTAATCTTCAAACACTTCAAAGACCTACAGAATATGACATTCAAAATGTTTTAAAAACTTAAACTTTCCTGGACAATGAGATACATCTGTTCCTGGCAGCACTGATTTANTTCAAAGAGGAAGATGGGCATCAAAGACACTCCATATGGAGTTTATCTTCTTCTTGGCAGAACTGGCCATTTGGGCAAGAGACTGTTCTTGCCTGAACTGCTTGACAAAATGTTGTATCGACTGGACATACAGGACCAATGGAAAAATGACCACTAAATTTTGCCAGAACAAGGCAAGATGGTCCTTCAGGTTCCTGCTTCACAGAGGAGACTGCCAGACATTCTACAGGACACGGGGGGAGGGGGGGACTGACTGAGAGACTAGGCCTATAGGCTGAAGATGGATGCCCCAACATTGCAGAAGAACTTTGGGTGACTGTCCAGGCAACCAGCTNTCTCTGTTATTCTAGATTTTTGGAAGTTGCTTACAATGCACTTCCTATTTACTTAGGTAATACTATATCCTTCTGGGGTCTTTGATGTAGTTGAAGACTAATAGTTATAATTGTAATTTTCCTTAGTTATGATAAAAGATAAATTAGATATGAAACCTTAGACTCATAAATATAGGATAGATAGAATATTTTCTTTAAATATGCCAAATATAAATAGACTAGATATTATAACTGTAGTTCTTGCTTGATAATTGTTTTGTTATATGCAATTTTACTATGTTAAAGTTAACATAGTAAACTTCCTTTTTGATTAGACAGAAAAGGAGAAGTGCTGTGGGATGTCTTTCTGTATGCTGTGAATATGTGTTGCTCTGATTGGTTCATAAATAAAGCTGTTTGGCCAACGGTGAGGCAGAATAAGGTTAGGTGGTACAATTCCAAACAGAGAGAGAGAAAGAGGAAAGGAGAGTGGAGCAGATGCTGTGAGCTGCCACCAGAAGAAGCAANATGTGAAAGTATCAGTAAGCCACAGCCACATGGCAACTTATAGATAAATAGAAATGGGTTAGGCTATAAGAACTAGCTAGTGAGAAGCTTGAGCCATAGGCCATCCAGTTTGTAAATAATATAAGCCTCTGNGTGTTTACTTGAGACTAAGCAGCTTTGGGACTTGAATGGGAGAGATTTGTCCTGACCGAGGGCCAGGCAGGACACAGGAAAACATTCTGGGGATGTGTTCTGACACTCTACCACCAAGCTACACCCACAGTCCTAGACACCCAAATTTAAATAACAACTTTCCAAGTTATCTTCCATCCCCTTACTCAAATTTATTCTGTTTATAGCATTTTATTCCAACATGAGANTGTATTACATAATATTTGATATTGGTCTTTCTCAGGTGGACATAACCTCTGAGTGTGTATGTATTATGTAAGTGATTTGGTTAAAGAATGAATGCTAATAAGAAACAGAACCGTCACGTGATCCAGCTGTATCACTCTCAGTGTGTACCCACAGGTACACCATTGCTATCAGCAATAGCAGAAAGATGTATGTGGTGATTATATTATGTCCCCCAAAATATTGTGTACCCTAATAAAACTTATTTGGGGTCAGAGAACAGAACAGCCACTAGATTAAACATAGAGGTTAGGCAGTGGTAGCACATGCCTTTAATCCTAGCATTCCCGAGGCAGAGATCCATCCAGATCTCTGTGAGTTCAAGGCCACACCAGAAACAGCCAGGCATGGTGGCACACACCTTTAATTCCAGCACCTGAGATCTCATGTCTTTGCTTGAGAAAGACACATGCCTTTAATCCTAGAAAGTAGTGNCAGGAAGCAGAAAGGTATATAAGGNNTGNNAACCAGAANCTAGANGGCCTCTTAAGCTTTCAGGCTTGGAGCAGCAGTTCAGCTGAGATTCGTTCGGGAGAGGACTCAGAAGCCTGCAGTCTGAGGAAACAAGATCAGCTGAGGAGTTGGCAAGGTGAGGTTGGCTGTGGCTTGTTCTGCTCTCTGACCCCAAATAAGTTTTATTAGGGTACACAATATTTTGGGGGACATAATATAATCACCACAGATGTATGCATAGTCCTGGCTACTGGCGTAGTTTTGTGATAATTAAGCTATGAGATCAGACAAGGTCCACCAGTACCTGAATAGGTAAAGAAAATNTGGTGCGTAATGTGATGGTTTTATTAAGCTGTAAAGAAAGATAAAATTATGACATTTGTAAGAAAATGGACAGAACTGGAGATCATTGTGTTAAGTAAGCCAAACTCAAGAAAAATAAATAGTTCATGTTTTCTCTTCTATTCAGTCTAGATTTAAATTTATATGTTAGCATTGTCTTTACTGCCTGATGTACATTGTGCCTCCTCATTAAGTNTGTTATGAGCCCAGACAACATGTCTTGTCTAATTGTTTAACTCTATGTTCTGTCTTTATCTCCTATGAGGTTTTGCAACTTTGGTCCTATTTTGTATGACACAATTGTTATCCTAGCTTTTTAAAAATTCTGATTTTTAAAATTTATTTGAGCCTGTCTCTTCCCTTTTAAATCCATCTTTTAGGAAATACAGTGCTATTTTTTATAGAACTATCATAGGACCAAGCTTTAAAAATAAAATCAAACATCTGGGTTGATACCCAAAGGACTCTAAGTGCCACACAGATATGTGCACATCCAGGCTGTTGCTGCACAGGTCACAATAGGTAACAAATGAGTGGGTAATGAGAATGTGTTACTTACACACGATGCAGTTCCAGCAGGCTATAACGAAAAGTGAAACAATGGTATTTTGAGGGAAATGGATGCAACTGGAAATCATTATGCTGTGAAATAAGCCACTCAGAAAGAAAATCATCTTTCTTTTTCTCATGTGGAGATTCTAGTTGTAACTCTGTCTGTGTACGTGTGTATGTAGGTCATGAAGCTAGAAAATGGAACATGAGAGGGGAGATAAGATCTTAAGAGCAGGTGTGGGGAAAGCGCAAAGGAGTCCATGTGACCTGGAGGTAGAGGGGACAGGGGATCAGGGAGGAAGTGGGAAATGGAGATAATAAGAGCAAAGCATGTATGAAAGTGCCATGGTAAAAGCCAATTACTTAGTATGCTAAGTTATTAAAAGAATAATGAAAATCTCAAAAAAANCCCAAATATATTGTTTAAATATTTAAATAGTTTTAAATCCTCTGACTTTTAATTGGTGATTTAAACCCACTCACATTTTTCATCATAGAAAGGCCTATTTTATGTTTTTTTCTATTCTCTCATTCTTCTTTCATGTATTACACTGGATTGAGGGGAAAATTTGTACTGAATTTGACTGTTATANCTTCCAAGANCATTTTTCTCGTAGTTACCCAGACTTGAACTGTGGAATATTCCTTTGTACTGTGTGAATGTATGTCACTGTGATTGGTTTAATTAAAGAAGCTGACTAGCCTATAGCCAGGCAGGATAAGGTTGGGGGAGAACCAGACTAAGAGAATGCTGGGAAGAAGAAGGGCAGAGTCTAAGGAGTCTTGAGCCAGACTTGGAAGAAGCAATGTGGGAAATTCACGGATGAGGTAAATGAGCCTCAGGGCAGCACACAGATTAGNAGAAATGGGTTAAGTTGTAAGAGCTGACTGGAGACAAGCCTAAGCTATCNGCCGAGCATTTATAATTAATAATAAATCTTGTGTGGTTATTTGGGAGCNACTGTTGGGACACAGAAAAGCCTGCCCACTTTGAACATTTCATTTCCTAATTTTCTTTCCCAAACTTTAGTTGTGGTTATGAAAGTAAATTCTGTAAGCAGGAGTGTGGGGCTGTGAGGAAGTGCTTCCTAAGTCTCTCCCTTCCTCCAGCCCCTGCCCTAATATTGGGAGCTAGTGCTTTTGAACNTTTATGGGACCAGGAGGTAACCTGAGTGTGGCCATGCCTGTGGTGGTTTAGAACTCTGAGGAACATGCAGTGATCTTGGAGCCATCACAGTGCCTCTAACTCAACCCAGGAAACTGCTTTAATGTTTTTATTTTGTTGGACTAGAGGACTCAGTGGTTAAGAACACTGGCTGCTCTTGCAGAGGACCCAAGTTCAATTCCCAGAACCCACATGGCAGCTCACAACCATCTGTAACTTCAGTTCCAGGAGATCTGATTCCCTCTTCTGGCTCCCTAGGCACCAAGCACACATATGATACACATACTTACATGCAGGCAAAATACCCATACACAGTTTTTAAAAAAATAATTAAAAAAATCTAACTAAAACTTTGTATTTACATTTATTTATGTGTATGTGTATATGTCTGTGGGTGTATGCCATGCATATGCAGTGCCTGCAGAAGCCAGAAGAGGGTGCTGGTGAACCACCTTANGTGGGTGCTAGGACCTGCAAATCAGCAGCTGCCCTAACTGCTNAGCAGCTCTCCAGCCACCCCAAGTTTCTTTTACTTAAAAAAGAAACTGCTTTAAGCCACTTTATGTGGGCTTTTGTTGGTCTGTGCAGCTGGATCTAACAGGAACTGCTCATTTCCTAGAGCTGGGGCATTATTGTAGGCTACGGAGGAGGGGAAGTGGTAGGGCTGGGGTGGAGTTGTGGGGGAGGTGGCAAAGTAGTGTCTCCCTCAGCCTTGTCCAGCTTGTGGAAACCAGCCTCCTCATTAAGCTTTTCCACCTCAACTCCCCAACAGTGGGTTTTCTTAAAAGTAGCTCTTGAAGTAAGGTTGCGACTGTGGTGGCTTACTCCAGATCTCAGGAAATGAGTATGTGGGGAGAATAAGGGAGAAGCAAGAAAGGTAAAGAGGGACACTGAGGTCCCCGTGGTGGTCACTGGGTACATGATCCCACTGGGACTTCATGAAAAATACTTGGAGCACTTCTCAGAATTCCTCCTAGGATTGTCCATGAAGGACANGGCTCTGCAACATTCATCCACAAAGTTTGATCCCCATTGGCTGAGTCTTCCCAGTGGGTGTAAACTCCACTGTCCTTTTAGAAACAGCAGGCTTTCCCACATAAAGAATTTTCCATGGATAAAATGTTTAAAAGGGCAGTGTTGCTAAAATTCCTTCCCTTGGAGCGATATAAGCAATGCCTAGTCCAGATTCCCAATAACAAAGCAAGATGTAATTCCATCAGAGTTCACTCTGGGAAACCAATTAATTTATTAGGCTTGTTTACAGACTAACAGGTGACCTTAGAGTGGTCTCACTGTAAGACTTGCACTGGCAGGGATGATGACACCCACCACCCCGTCTCATTTTATTGTTTAACTTGTACGTGTGTATGCATGTGCACACATGTATGCAGGTACTAGCAGAGTCCAGAGGCACCAGATTTTCCGGAGTGGGAGCTATAGGTTTGATCGTGAGCAGCCATGTGGGTGCTGAAAACTGAGCCTGGGCTCTGTAAAAGCTCTTAAGCACCAAGCCATTTCTTCAGCCATTGCTATTTCCCCACTGAGATGATGAGGATTCAATCTACACACACACACACACACACACACACACACAAACACACACACACACACACAACCAGCCCACCACCTATGTATCCATTCATCTTCCCGATACAGCAATGTCATTGCCTTAACTGGACCAGTGTTCACAGTTTACATTGTAACAGCTTTGTAAACGGTATGTGTATTAATGCCATATGGACTGACTCTTGTGTATTAATGCCATGTAGACTGACTGTGGGTATTAGTGTCATGTGGACTGACCTCCTGCTCCTACATTGCATGCTTCACTCTTGGTGTTAACAGGAATCTTCCTCCTTTGCCACTGCCACCTCCACTACTTAGCTATTTTGTTTTTAATTCATTACTACTCCAACATCAAACTTTCGTGTTCTCTAGAAAATCTGCTCAAACACACATATTCCATTTATCAACTGTATTCCCACACCCCCAAATCTTCTGACCATTCTTATTCGTACTGCTTGGTCCTCCCCCCAGCTGCTCTCATCCTCAGATTCACCTTCATCTGTCCCAGGAATTTCCTTTTTGTTACCTCCTTGTCCTGCCCCTCACATCCCTTGGCTTGTTTACTCTCTGAGTTTGGATGGAACACATCTCAGTTTCCCAGGACAGAGCAAAACCGCAAACAGTTCACCATCTCCTGCCTCTGAAATGTCTTCCTTTATCCTCACACTCATACAACCTTGTCTTAGTCCAACTCCAGGCTAGAAGCAATTTTGCCTCAGAATTTTGAAGGCATTATCCAGTGCCGCCTTGCTTTGTGCTTCTGCTGGGAACTGTCGTGTCACCACAGCTCTTGGGGCTTTTAAGAACATGTTTTTGTGTGGTGATATATTGTGTACCCTAATAAACTTGCCTGAGGATCAGAGGACAGAGCCAGCCACTAGATTAGACATAGAGGTCAGACAGTGGTGGCACACACACCCTTAATCCTATCACTTGGGAGGCAGAGATCCATCTGGATCTCTGTGAGTTCAAAGCCACAGTGGAAACAGAGCTAGGCAGTGGTGGCATACAACTTTAATCCCAGTACTGGGAAGCACACATGCCTTTTAATCCCAGGAAGTAATATGGCAGGGCAGAGAAAAGTATATAATGCATGAGGAAATAGGAACTCACTCTGAGNTATTCGTAGAGGTAAACACTAATGGCTGGCTGTTCTGCATCTCTATCTTTCAGCTTTCAACCTGATAGCTGGCTCTGGGTTTTTTATTAAAAGACCATCAGGATTCGAACAACATTTTTGTTTCCTCTCATTGGAAGTATTACACAATCTTCCTTTGAACCCAGTGTTCTGAAATTTTACAAGTGTCCAGTAGAATGAGCTTGTTTTCCTTTGTCATTCTGACATGTAATGGATGCTCTCAACCTGGAAACTCACACTTTGAAATTAACAAGTTATTAAATGAATTATTTGTTAAATATTCNCCACTTTATTGTTACCACTAGACAGGCCCTTTAATTAAAAACTTTCACCTGTAATTCTGAACTGGCCTTTTGTTGTCATTGCTCTTCTGTCTTTGCTTTTTTACAGTAGTGTGCCTGCTAGTTTTATGTCAATTTGACACAGCTACAGGGAAGAGGAACCCTCAACTGAGAAAATGCCCCCATCAGATTGGCCTGTGGGAAAGCCTATGGTGTGTTTTCACGACTGGTGATTGATGTGAGAAGGCCCAGCTCACCATGGATGGTATCAACCTTGGGCAGGTGGTCCTGGGTTCTATAAGGAAGCAGGCTGAGCAAGCCATGGGGAGCAAGCCAGTAAGCAGCACCCCTCCATGGCCTCTGCAGCAGCTCCTGCAACCAGGTTCTTGCCCTGTTCAAGCTTCTACCTTGGCTTCCCTTAGNGATGGAGTGTGACCTGNGAGTTATAAGCTAAAATAAATGCTTCCCTTTCCAAGTTGGTTTTGGTCAGTGTTTTAACACAGCAAGAGGAAGCCTATCTAAGCCAGACAGGATCTTGTGTAACCCAGGCTGGCCCAGAATGCTATATGTAGGCCAAGCTGGACTTGAACTCCTAACCTTGAGAGCTGGGATTATAGATGTGGCTTTTCACTGGTCCTTAGGAAACACTTTGGGAAATGTTTCCATCTTTTTAATATTTAATATTATTTAATATTTTAACTTTTGTGTTTTACTCGGTTTCTAAGCCTTCCTTCTTTGTGCTCTAATGCTGCTATTTTAGAAATAGATCGTTTTTTCTATTCATGCAGTATCTTCTTTTGTTCTTGGAGAATGGTGGGAACATTGTTTCACCTTAAGTTTTAGTCTCCATCTGTTCGATACAGACTCGTTCGAGACCCTCTACTGTCTCACATCCTTCTTTGGTCTCTATCACCGGTCTTATACACAGTCCTCATATTTCTGATGACCTCATGGTGTCTGATCCATTTAGGAGAGGCACAAGGCTGACTGAGCTCTCTGGGCATATGGCAGGAGCTCAGGAGTTCTGCACTAGGCTCCCTGTCAGTATCTTCAGGTCTTTCCAGATTCTCCTTTCTTCCTTCTGGCAGGACCAGACTGATGTGACCACCCTAGGAGACAGAGGAGTGGGTTAGGGATGTGTCCTCTTCACTGTCCATTTTCACTTCATTCTTTTCTCCCCCACTATCCCAATATGGCATTTCTACCCTCTCCTGAGTTACGTCATCCTATGCCAGGGCTGCAGAAGGGCAGTGAGGGGGTCTCACAGAACTACCCAGTTCCCAACAAACTTCACCTGTCCCACCATTTTGGATCCTGTTTGTGCCATTTGCCCAGGTACCTGCTCTTTGGTTGCCTTTCAGTTGCTGTGACAAACCCACAGCTGAAACAACTTAGGAAGGAAAGGATTTACTTTACGGCTCCAGAGAGGACAATCTATCATGGCAGGGAAGGCACGGCAGCCCGAGCTTGAGGTCAGCCTCACAGTCAGGAAGCTGAGTAATCCAATTTCACCCCCACACAGGGAACATGGACAGGGAATCAGAAGTGGGACCGACTATAAAAGCTCAAAGCCAAGCTCCCAGTATGCACTTCCTCCTGCAAGCCCCACCTCTGAGAGGTTCTATGACTCCCCCAAGCAGCAGCAGNAGCTGGGGGCCAAGCGTTCAGACATGAGTCTCTGAGGGACATTTCACACGCAAACCACTTTCTGTCACTAATTACTAAACCATGAGAAGTTCTTGGAATGAATACTTTGCTTTGATTCCCGGCTTTTAACCCCTTTCCAGCTGTTTTCCGGTTCTCCTATTTCTGCTACCATCTCTTCTACCGACTGACTTGTCCTTTTGGGTTTATGGAGGAGAAACTCTTTTATTCAGTTTAGCAGGGTTTGTGAAGCAAATGTTGCTAATTTTTCCCATCCATCCACTGAACCAAAAGTCACCAAACACTGAAAATTAGCGTCATCTCTTTCTTTCATCTTTTTTTTCTCAGCTCCATCCTACTTGGGCTTCAGTTTCCAGGCCTTCTGTGTTTGTTTGTGTGTGTGCTTCTTCCAAGTACACACATGTGCACATGGCCAGGAAAGGCAGAGGAGGATGTTGGATCCCCTGGAACTGGGTTTACAGGAGGTTGTGAGCCACCTGATGTAGGTGTGAGGAACTGAACTTGGGTACCCTGGAAGAGCAGCAAGCATTCTTAGCCATCGCTCCAGCCCCATTTCAGTTTTCAAAAAGGACTAAATTTATTATTTGCCTTAAGCAAACAGAATAAATACACAAGGTTCCAATTGAGGAATTCCAGGCAACCATGGTGTTTTCAAGGGTAAGAAAGGCTTCTTCCTGAGTTTTCCCAAATCAGTTGCTGAGATGAGTCAACTGCACCCATGCATTAGGCAGGCTGTACATTAGTGTCACTCCAAGCATTCCAGGATGAGAATAGGAACTATAACCACTGGCTCAGTTACAGTTCTAGCTAACTTGTGCATCTCAGAAATTAGGTACCAGGTAGATAAATCATTCAGCACTGGTATTAAGCCAGAGCCAAATATATATTTTATTGTGCTTATAATAAGTATGCACACTTAAGTATCCATTGTACACAACTCAGCCTGTTTAAACATATCTCCCCACACAAGCGGTGGTTGTAAGGCATTATGGAAATACAAAATGCCACATAATTAAGCCAGGAAAATTATTATAGTTAATAAAATGACCAAACTTCTTAAATAGTATGAATAATAATAACAACAACAAGCATTATATGCTCTGGGTTGAAGCAGGAACAAGGAGCCTGAATTTGGAAAGGAACACATCTCAATATTCAACAAATAACAGAGGAGGTTGCCAGCATTTTAGTTTACAGAGAATGAGGTCATGTTTACCGGCCTTTGAGCACAGAGGAAGTACAACCAAAGAATGGAAAAAGAGGACAAGTCTCGTCTCCCCCCTACCTTACACCTTGGTTTCTCATCCTCTGTCTTGTTACTAACAATGACAACAGTTGAGGAAAGTCTGGGAAAAACCCCTCTACCCCATGCCCAAGAGCGGCAGAGCTGGATCCCAACAGGCACCCAGCTCCAGGGCCTGGCTTCTTAACCCTAAGATCTGTGGCGACCTCTTCTGCCCTTTATCTGTCCTCTGTCCNACGAATTCTTACTATAAATAGGTATTTTCACCAAAGGTTATGAGAAATCTACTCCACTCTAATCCAGAACTCCCTGATCGATCCTCTTGGTGAAATGATAATATCAGCTTAAAGCAAAGTTCTCCAGGCTCTTTCAGAAGTTGTATCAACCAACTTAAAATTGTCGGGTCGGATCAGTGTTCCCTCTAGGCCTGTTTAATACATTGTTGCATGGAGTTTTAGGAGGCCTCCAGCTAANTGCTTATCACACTGTAGCTCCACTCATCAGTCTTGGGCATCTTGACTATTCTTTTCTTTTCCAGGAACACACTGAAACCTTGTAAGTCAACTATCCTGAATTATTTAACCGAACCCTCGTCCCGCGTGTCCACTTGGCACTTCCGGTTTTGATAAGACTACGCTATTTTACAGTCGGACTGTTTTTCACCTGCCTCTGATGCGTTCGAATTCCTAGCACGTGGACCCACCGTTCGTTTTTGCGTTAGGGATGCTGGCATTTTCCTAGCGGCCTTCCAAACTTGCCCCGTATGGTACATACGTAAGCACAATGTCAACGTGTCGTGGCAAATCCCGGACACTGCGCTGGCCACCGAGGGCGAGCACCGCCCGCCCGGTGCACCGCGCCGGCCCCGCCCTCCCCGCCGCGGCCTCTGCGCGCCCCGCCCCACGTCCAGCGCCGCAGGCAGCGGAGGCCTGGGCTTCCCCGGGACGCACCGGCGCCCCCTGCAGGCCGCGGCGGGCGCAGCTGCCGGAAGAG
>LZPO01066274.1:477023-513770 GCA_001675575.1 Neotoma lepida
CTTGCCATACCTTTCTCTGCCCTGCCATATTCCTTCCTGGGATTAAAGGTGTGTGTGCTTCCCAAGCAAAGGCATGAGACCTCAAGTGCTGGGATTAAAGGCGTGTGCTACCACTGCCTGACCTCTATGTCTAATCTAGTGGCTGGCTCTGTCCTCTGATCCTCAGGCAAGTTTATTAGGGTACACAGTATATCACCACAGAGGCCTCTCATGGGAGTCAACAAAGCATGGCATATTAAGATGAGGCAGGACCAAGCTCCTCCCCCCTGCATCAAGGCTGAGTGAGATATCCCACCACAGGGAGTAGATTCCAAAAAGCCAGCTCATACACCAGGGACAGATCCTGGTCCCACTGCCAGGGGCCCCACAAACAGATCAAGCCACACAAGTGTCACCAACATTCAGAGGGCCTAGTTTAGTCCCATGCAGGTTCCCCTGCTGTCAGTCTAAAGTCCGTGAGCTCCTACTAGTTCAGGTCAGCTGTCTCTGTGGGTTCCCCCATCATGATCTTGCCCCCCCCCCACGCTTATATAATTAGCCTGGTTACCCTTTACTTTACATCTCCTGTCCACTTGTGAGTGAGAACATACCATGTTTGTCTTTCTGGATCTGGGTTACTCACTCAGTATGGTATTTTCTAGTTTCATCCATTTGCCTGAAATTTCATGATGTTGTTGTTTTTTACCGCTGAGTAGTACTCCATTGTGTATATNTACCACATTTTCTTGATCCATTCTTCAGTTGAGGGACATCTAGGTTGTTTCCAGGATCTGGCATTACGAACAGTGCTGCTATGAACATAGTTGAGCAAGTGTCTTTGTGGTATGATTGAGCAATCCTTTGGGTATATGCTCAAGAGTGGTATTGCTGGATCATGAGGTAGATTGATTCCCAGTTTTCTGACAAACCGCCATACTGATTACCAAAGTGGCTGTACAAGTTTGCACTCCCACCAACAGTGGGAGTGTTCTCCTTATCCTGCATCCTCACCAACATAAGCTGTCATCAGTGTTTTTTATCTTAGCCATTCTGACAGGTGTAAGATGGTATCTCAGAGTTGTTTTGATTTATATTTCCCTGATGGCTAAGGATGTTGAACAATTCTTTAAGTGTATCTCAGCCATTTGAGATTCTTATGTTGAGAATTCTCTGTTTAGATCTGTACCACATTTTTTAATTGGATTATTTGATATTTTGATGTCTAGCTTCTTGAGTTCTTTATATATTTTGAAGATCAGCCCTCTGTCAGATTTGGGGTTGGTGAAGATCTTTTCCCATTCTGTAGGCTGCCATTTTGTCTTATTGACAGTGTCCTTTGCCTTACAGAAGCTTTTCAGTTTCAGGAGGTCCCAGTTATTAATTGTCGATCTCAGTGTCTGGCTACTGGTGTTCTGTTCAGAAAGTAGTCTCCTGTGCTAATGTGTTTAAGGGTACTTCCCACTTTCTCTTCTATCAGGTTCAGTGTAACTGGATTCATGTTGATGTCTTTGATCCACTTGAACTTGAGTTTTGTGCAGGGTGATAGATATGGATCTATTTGCAATCTTCTACATGCCGCCATCCGGTATGCTGGCGCCACAGCACCAGCATTTTAAAAAAGAAACTGATGGTGGAGGGATGGAAGGATGTAAAATAGGCTTCAGAGAGCCCAGTGGAGGGAAAGGNNGATATCAGAGTAAGAGGGGGGTGTTGGCGAGCATCATCATTAAGTAGGAAAGAGAGAAAGCTAGTGCTCAGGTGGGGTTGGCCTTTGGAGGCCAGTGGATACTTGAGAACAAGACAGAAAGCAGAGCAGCCAGGAGTAGGCTCCACAGCCTTTGTAAGTTATCTCCTGGTTGCTTCTGTTGTAATCTGTGAGGAGAAGGACATGGGTANATTATCTTAAGAATTAGCAAAATNTATACACTTCAGCCCTTCTAGGCCACATCGTCTCCTTTGCATGTGTCATCTGTGCTGCTGAGGTGCAAAAGCAGCCACCTGCAAAACATACACGAAACATGCACGAGGAACGCCCGGTTGGGGCTGACGGTGTTTGTGAGAACTGAGCGAGGCTTCCCGTGTCCCCTGTGCTGCGGTCTGACCTGCTCTCTGGAGGGTCATGCAGTCACAGTAGTGGATATGCAGATCAAACAAGAGTGAAAAAATGAGAGTGGCTGTCTGGCAAGCTGATGAGGTCAGAAGTAATTCNTGTGTAAAAGACAAGAAACCCACGTAGCTCTGCAGTAAGTGACGGCTGGGGTATGGCGCCTTCAGATGTAAAGTAAGTCTACATGCACTGAGTGCATTTCCTGTTTAGCAGCCGACCTATAGGGGTGGTTTTCTGTTGTTGTTGTTTTTTTTTTTTGTTTTTTTTTGAGACAAGCCATCTCTTAATGTTACTGTTAGCTTGTGTGATTTTTTTTTTCCCCATCTTTGGGCTTTAAGGAAATACATTGTTGCTTTAAATGATTTTTTTCTCTATCTAGTAGCAGAAGCAAGTGTGTACATAGTTAGTGAGGGACAAATTTGTTCTGAGTCAGGTAGTCTTGGGATAGACAGAGGCTGAGAGAAAGGGAGTCAGAGGGAGCGGGGTCTGACCTGAGCTCTAAGTGAACCAAGCTCCTGAGTAGGGCAGCAGGACGCACTCCATGCACAAGTGTGTGCAGGGGGCACAGGAATGTTAGTAATTCGGGAACAACAGACAAGAGGAGACAGAAATTAGGTCTTGCCTTTCAGAGACCATTTCTAAATGATAATGGAGGAATGNTCACTGGCAAGGTATGTTGCAGGCTGTGGATCACAGTTTGAATATGTTGTTTCTAACAAAGAGAGCCACATTGTGACCACACCTCACACATGTGGTTCAGATGTTTCTGTTGGAGTTGGAATCGGGGAAAAGGAGGGTGATGTAGTTGCATACAGGAAGTTTAAGAAGTTTTTCGAGTATTTGATTATGATCTTTCTGTTTAGATGATAAAGCCCCAGTGACTGATACGAACATTCCATCCCACCTGGAACAGATGTTAGACATACTGGTCCAAGAAGAAAACGAGCGAGAATCTGGAGAAACNGGGCCATGCATGGAATACCTGCTTCACCACAAGATCTTGGAAACATTATACACCTTAGGGAAAGCCGACGTAAGTCCCTGACCCACTCTGTGTAATGCAGGCAAAGCCCCAGGTGCGCAGGTCAGGTATAGAGATAGGAATGGCACATGGCAGTGCTTGGCCTGAGAGTGGGGAGATGTATGTGTCCTGTGCGGCTACGACATCCNTGGAGAGCAGAGCTNCCAGTGCTCTGGACCACACTCTTACTTAGCTGCTTAGAGTTCCAGGGTAAACATTTGTGAAGATAAACTCAAGTACATGTGCTCACAATCAAGGGTGATAAGAACTCCGTGACAGTTGTGCTCTAAGAGTTTGNGGTCCTAAAAGGGAACATCTTTGGTTATTCTGGCATTCACTGAATCATCTCAGCGCATGCAATGCAGATTTTAGGCCTAATGAATTTTGAAAAATCTTTGCAAATCTAATGTAACATAAATAGGATTTTTACCACAGGAGCTTCAAATTCTTGCATCCTGAGCAGCAGGGGTATGTTCTGAGAAATGTGTTGGCTGGTTTTGTTGTAGTGTTGGTACCATGGTGTTTACAAGCTGCACACCTGCACGCTGGTGTGACCTGCATTATTTTAACTGCAGTGGTTGTAGGACCCTTCTCCAGCTCGAAAACTCAGTGGTTCTGTGAATTTCTGTAATGTAAAAAACTAAAATGAAATGGTGGTCATTTTTATACCACATAATTGTAAATCATATTAAAGACAATTTCTTTTAACGAAGTCTCAATACCACAATTTATTTGAGGTGCATTTGAGTTAAGTGCACCCTTTTCTTTTTCTTTTTTTTTTTCAAAGATTTATTTATTGTGTATACAGAAGAGGGTGCCAGATCTCATTACAGATGGTTGTGAGCCACCATGTGGTTGCTGGGAATTGAACTCAGGACCTCTGGAAGAACAGTCAGTGCTCTTAACCTCTGAGCCACCTCTCCAGCCCAAGTGCACCCTTTTCTAAGGAGCGAATCTGCTCCCTAATAACCTGGACCACATCATGCTCCCTTGCCCCCATCCTTTGGAGTGAGGAGTTTTACAACACTGAATTGAATTGGTTTGATATTTTAGCAAGATGGTAATAATTGTACTGCTAGTAAGTTTATTTCTGATACAAGTGATTATAAATACTGTTAGCATTTTATCTGAATAATATAAGGTAGGTGTTACCTAAAAGTATCATCATGCTGAAGATTATATTTTAGGCTATTTCCAGATAGCATGTTGTGATGATCCTCAGGCATCCAGATCTCATGACTGACTAACTGTATGTATGTAGGCAGTGTCATCTACTTTATTACAGGACATGTGACTTGGCTGACTCATGCTGCTTTAATCCCGAGCAATCATCAGGATTGCTGCTTTTCAGCCAAATAGCTGGCGTGCTATCAGANCTTCCTAGTAATGTTCTTTAGAGTACTTATAATCCAGATATCCTTGCAGTTAGCTCAAAGGAGTCAGGGCACAAGATCCCTTTTTATCANTGTCTGTGTGTTAGAACTTGTTCATTGCTGTAAGTAACAAGATCTACCCTTGGTCTGGCAGGGAGTCGGCTCTCATAGGCCCATGTTGTCCCCCCAGTAACGGGCCTGACAGTGCCTGGAGCATGCTTGTCTCAACTGTGCATGCTCACCATGGTGTGTGTAGTCACCTGAGGCTGTGTCCTCACGTGCCGTNTATGGTCTCAGGTTTATAATTGTGTTTCTAGAATGCCAGTCATGGAAGTTTTCATTATGGTAAAGTCATTAACTGGTCACTGGCTTTGTCTTAGAGGGGGGCTATGTTGACAGACATGGTCTGTCGTGCTGTGAACCTTTGCATATGTTTATCTGTCCTGTGCCCAGTGTCCTCCAGGGATGAAGCAGCAGGTTTTACTGTTCTACACCAAGCTTCTGGGAAGAATCCGGCAACCCCTGCTTCCACACATCAACGTACACAGGCCTGTGCAGGTACCCACTCCCCTGACTTCAAGTTAAAAGCACAGTGAATTCAGTATACAAGTGATTTTGTATCNTTTTTCTAGGAGTAAAAATAATGGAGGAAATTATCCTAATAGCATGAGAATCAGCAAACATTTGGGTTTTCTTATANCTCACTGTATTTATATTTCTCTGTAAAGTTCTATACATTTTCTTGTTACTTTGCCTCCATAATATCACAAAGTTTAAAAGTTTAAAAAATGTTTTGACAGAAATTAATTCGACTCTGTGGTGAGGTCCTTGCAACGCCAACGGAAAACGAAGAGATTCAGTTTCTCTGCATCGTGTGTGCAAAGCTGAAACAGGATCCTTACTTGGTTAACTTTTTTCTGGAGGTATGCCACACTCCTCAGACTCGCAGTTCCTTAGGAAAATTGAAATGAAATCCTCAGGAGCATTTCAGGTCTGCAAGGTCTGCCTACCAGAAGTAGTTTTCATTTAAGATCAGTGTTTGTTCCTACTTGAAATCACCCTGGAAGGAGAATTTCAAGGATTGCAGTTGAGCCAGGTATCCCCTGTGCCGGGGAGCGATGGGGATGGGCAGCAGGTGCAGAGGTGGGCAAGCTGTGCAGAATCTCCACTTACCAATAGCATGTTCTCCTTTTGGATGGCTGCAGTGTTTTGTGCTATTTTTATAGCTATGATCAAGACATGGTCTGTTTTAATTGATATTTTAGATTTTACTTACAGCTTTAAAAAGGAAAATAAATTGTGTCTACTTTCTGCTTTTGTTCACTTTCTTTTCTCCTTTAATCTTCTTTTAGACTTTTTAAAAATGTATGTTTACATATATCGTGTGTGTGTGTACGCCTGAGAGAAAGAGAGAGAGAGAGAGAGAGAGAGAGAGAGTGTCTCTCTCACTGAACCTGGAGTTCACCAATTAGGATAGACTGTCTGGCCAGCAAACCCGAGTGCAGGGATTCTAGGCATGTGCCATTGTGATGGGCGCTGGGAACCTCAGCTGAAGCCCTGTGCTGGGAGGCAAGAGTTTTAACACCATAGCCATGCCCCAGCCTTCTTTTCTTAGCAGTGAAATCCTTGAGGGCTGTTTTAGGGAAAGCTGCTTTGTTGTCGGCCCTTCCATCAGCAGTGTATTTGGTCTCCTGTCTCAGGGTGTTGGGAGGCTCTTAGTGTCTGCCTTTCTAATGTATTGCTTTGTCTTCTGATGTTGAAGACATAATTTGGGGTCCTATCTGCAGTGTTCCTGGAGGCTGGCAGCAGCTCAGTTGCAAAGTTGCACGAATTTAATTCTGTGTGTAGTGCGAGGGCCATGAGCCACCTGTTTTCTGTTAGTGTGTGCCTTTATTATCATCTTTTTCAAATTTGCATCAAAATAGTTCTGTTGGTCAAGAATTTGGATTTCTAAAGATGTGTTACTTAGGCTGCATTATAGTTCTTTTGTTCTTATTGTTTGTATAAGAAATAAGTTAGTTTGGCTGCCTGTGAGATTTCTTCACCTTGTGTTTTGAGACAGGATCTCACTATGTGGCCCAGGCTGGCCCAGAACTTGCTGTGTAGACCAGGCTGGCCTTGAACTTGGGGTACTATTTCTGCCTCTGCCTGCATGTCTGGCTGGTTTTCATTTTTGAGTAGGATTTCACTCTATAGCCCAGGTTGGCCTAGAATTCTCAATATAGCCTAGGCTGTCCTTGAACTTGTGGAAATCCTGTCTCAGCTCCTCAAAGCTCAAATTTCAAGCATGAGCCACTACTGCTGGCTGAGATTTTTCTTTTCAAAGTTCATTTTTTTTTCTAATTTTTCTTAGATACTTAGTATACTTTAGATGGATTTTCCCCAAAACTTACCTGAAAATCTCTGAAACTTGTCTCATGATTACACATAGGCCAGAAGTCCAGGAAATCTGCAGGCTTGTGTGTGTCAGTCTTGAGATGCACTTGATACACCTGTCTTCAGAGAAGCATTGACATGTAAAACTCAGGTCTGCTTTATTCAGTGAGCACACGGTGCTGAGTGGATAGCAGTCAGTGCAGCCACAGCCTCCCCAGCTTCAGAATTACTGCAGTGCCTTGATTTCCTCCCGTTAATCAATTCACCTCTTGAGGATGATGATTCTGCCTCTCCAATATTTGGGTCTGCACAGCTTCTCATAGCCAACAAAGCTTAACACCTGCTTCATTGATCCTCACGGAATGTCGAGCCTTCCAGGAGATGGCGCTTTATCGCTTTAATGGGACAGTGACTGTTGTTCCATCCACCACTGCTTTGCAGCCAGCTCTCCAGCATGCACCCCTGAAATCTGTCATGTAACCAGTTCTCACAGGCATCTGCTGTGTGTTAAGTCAGATAGAAGAGTTAGGGTCAGTCTTTGCCAGCTGTTTAGGTACAGTGATATGAGGTAGAGCAAGCTGAGAATCAGAAGGATGCAGAATACATCTTAGGATGGAGAGATGACATCTGCTCAAGGTCATCAGAAAGACTTCCTAGAAGAGNTCGTCTTTGAGACGGGCCCTGAGAAAGGCTCAGCTATAAGAAATGAGTTTGTTCAGGACGCAGCATAAGTAGGGTGTATAAAGAAAGGGTGACCAGGCCGGGAACTGTCAAAGGCTCTGATGGCAAGATGGGTCTCTTCACATGGAGCCACTGGTAACTTTTGAACAGGGGTGTTATTGTGGTCAGATCTGTGCCTTAGTAACTGAAGTTGCAGGCAGCATTTTTGAGCTGGTTCTTTTGGGAGGGAGAAATGTGGGGAATTGACTGAGTGGGAAGCAGTGGGTTGAGCTGAGGTGGGCCCCATCTGCAGTGGCTGCAGTAGGCTCAGTGTGCTGTGGGATGCTTGTGTGCAGGATGCAGGGAAAGGCCATTTGGATGCTGTGGCAGGAGGAAGCAGGGGAGCACTGGAGAAGCTGGTCTTGAGGGGATGATGGATGGTGTTTGGGTTCTCGGTACTTGGAGCTGTCCTGATGCCCTTATGGACGTATGGACATGAGCACTGGTATTTCAGACCACAGGTCTGTGATGTGTGATGTGGAGAGAAGTCTGGGTTTAAGAGATTCAAGCGTTATCTGTACAAATGTGACAAAAAGATCTGCCCTCAAGAGGANGGGGGGCACTCTGCTTATGGCCACAGGTCCTTGTCACTAACTTTGTACATGAAGACTTCTTGGCTCTGCCTTCAGTGTTGACATTCCTATCAGGCTCATGGACTCCAGCCTATGGATCATCTGCCCTCAGCACTCTTCCTGGAGACATCAATTCTGACGGAATTAGAAATTAGGAGGCAAGAAAATGCTGAGCTTCTCTCTTTTTAATTAAAATGTGTATTTTATACATGTGTTTGTGTGGAGGTCAGAGGACAAGTTGTTTGCTCCACTGTGTAGGTCTTGGGGAATCAAACTCAGACCTTAAGGCTTAGCAGCAAGCTCCTTCACCCTGAGCCATCTCACCGGCCCAAGTGATACTCTTCTGTGAAGTGTGATATGCTCTTCTGTGAAGTATGATATGCTGTGGGTTTTGTAGGCAGTTGACAAGCTGTTCACTGCATGGAGTTGTTTGAATTGTGTGCCATGACTCGTACAGCAGTGGCCATGGTTTCTGATGACTGGGCCAGTGGAATAGGCCTGTGAATCGGTTGAGCCTTCCCTGTGCCTCATGATGAAGGCAGTGAGAGGCCCTGTGGTGAGGCTGGCTTCAGGGGAACTTTACCTTGTGANTAATTTGATTTCTGTTCTATGTCAAATAGGAAGCAAGACATATTTGCCTTGAAACTCACAATTTGCTCCAGTTAAGGGTCTTTTTGTGTTTGGATATGGGGACCNGGCAAGCAAATCAAATCCTCAGACACAAATAAAAATGTCTTCAGGGTAGTTTCTTATCTTTTTCTAAGCAGACGCTAAGATTTTGAAAATCCTTAGAAAAAGTTCTTACACATTAAAGAAAATTTGAGGCTTTTGTGGAAACCTCAAGTCTAACGCTGGCAACCTTTGAACTTTGGGGTTTGCACCCTCCCCTAGCAGGAATAGCACTGAGGTGATGTATCTGTAATAACTTAGTAACTAAAAACACCGCGGCTGGCACCTGCCGGTACTGGTGCTTTCCGGCAGCCAGACAGTTATCACTAATATCGTTCNTTGTGTGGTCAGAGAAAAAGGCTTGTAATTAGTGTGGAGAGTCGGTACCTTCATGTGACTGTAACATCACATCTAAAATGTGGTTTGCGTCTGTACGTTTTCGTTTGACATAACACTCATTACCACTTTAATTAGGCACCTGGAGTGCTAACCATAGAAACATCCAAGCAGGTCCTCATGGCACAGGTCTGTTAGAGCAGTTACTAGAAGGCTGCTTAGCAGCTAAGGCAGAAGGATTGCCATTTCAGGACCTGCCTGGGCTACAAAATGGGTTCAAGGTTAGCCTGAGCAACTAAATGAGGCCCTATTTCAAAATAAACATCCAAGAATGAATTGGAAATGCAGCTTAGTGGTACAGCACTTGCCAAGTGTGTGTGGGGCCTTGCATTCAATATCCAGCACCACCACTAACCCCCCCACAATCTATTAGAGCTGGAGATGTAGCTCAGAGGTGGATGTAGAGGGCTTGTCTAGCCATAGTGAGGACTGGCCATGATCCCCAGCACACTAGAAAAGAAGGAGGGAGGCCATTTCAATGTGAGCTCTGGGTTTTGTTCAGCTGAGGAGGGCCTCACTGGGTAACATGATTTCTGTTCCGAATGTGACCCTCACAGACACACATTCCTTTTCAGAACAAGTCAAGGTCGCTGACTTCCCAAGGAGCCCCAAGTGTCATCTCAGAAGATGCCCACAAAAGTCAGGACCCTGTGTCAGCGGATGCCAGCCAGTGCCCCCAGCCTCAGGAGCCTCAGGAGCTGTCAGGTGCCGCTGGGGTAGGGCACACAGAGTCAGAGGATGAGCCCCCTCCCCAGATGGATGACCTGTCTGCAAGCTTGGATGACCTTAATGTCTCCTCATTGCCAGAGGCCTCGGTCCTTCGGCCAAAGCAGGATTACAACTTAGTGAATTCTCTGTTGACCCTGACAAGGAGCCCNGTGAGTCACATCTTACTCCCCCCAACATGTTCACAGTAATACCCATCTAAAGTAGAAACAAAATTATTCTTCCCTTATTAAGAAACACTGAATCCTTCCATGTTTAATTCCGAAAATAATGTGTGTGTTCTTCCTCAGGACGGCCGCATAGCNGTGAAAGCATGTGAGGGCTTGATGCTCTTGGTGAGTCTGCCAGAGCCTGCGGCTGCCAAGTGCCTTGCTCAGAGCACCTGCTTATGTGAGCTGCTGACCGGCAGACTTACCTCCCTGTACAAGGCCCTACCTCAGTCAGTGGACCCCTTAGATATTGAAACGGTGGAGGCAGTTAACTGGGGGTAAGCACCACTCTGTTTCCCACAAAGGGGGCTGCNTGTGTGCCTGCATTCCAAAGTCCACTTCTGCTTTACAGTGACAGGAATGTTGAGTTCTGAAAAGTTAGCGCTACTGTGATCATTAAATGGAATATTTTCTTGCGACTCATTGTATTGTCACTTAGGGCTGACAAAATGGTGTGGGAGCAGCCCAGGGTTACAGAGTCCAGATCCTTTTATTTTGCCCATTATAGGGTTTATGCCAAGATCAATGACTGGATGTTATATTAAAGAAATCTTTAAAAGAGGGACTTTTTTTGTTTTGTTTTGTTTTTGAGACAGGGTCTCAGTATGTAGCCTTGGCTGGTCTGAGACTTGCTTTGTAGATCAGGCTAGCCTTAAACACAGATCCACCTGCCTCTGCCTCTGCTTCACCTGGCCCAGGAGAGACTGCCTTTTAGTAACTTTGCCTTGCCCTAGACAGGCTGGGGCTCCTGTGGCTACGCTGTAGACTCCTCCTTCAATTCTGCTTCCCAAACTCACCCACTTTATTCTCATTAAAAAACAGGACTTTTGGCCTAGAGAGGCAACTGGCAGTCAGAACTCATTCTATTCTCACAGAAGCCCAGAGTTCGGTTCCCAGCATCCACACAGGGCAGCTCACAACCACCTGTAATTCTGGCTCCAGGGATCTACTCTTCAAACCTCCATGGGAATCTGCACACACACATTTCTACACAACACACACAAGCACTAAAAATAAAAATCTTTAAGAAAATAATGAATTTTACATAACATTTATAAATTTTTTTAAAAATAAAAGCAACATTAAAAACTACCCACAACTTGCCACCTACCAGCAGCCTAATATTTTCATTGTTTTTAAAAATTAAATGTTTATGTTAATTATTTGAGAATTTTATACAGTGTCTTTTGATCATATTCACACCCTCTCCCCAACTCCTGAGGTCCACACTGCCTTCCCCCCCCAGCTCACCCCTTTTTTTCCTAAACCCATCGAGTCCAGTTTATGACCGGCCTGGTGTTTTAATCTANTTACCTCTTGCCGTTTGTCTCCGAAGTTTGTCCTTTGCTCTTGTCCCCCCACGCTGTGTTCTGCGTGTGGTCTCCAGGCAGCTGCACTTGTTAACATCAGGAGCACATTGCATTTTGGGGCAGAAAGAGAAGCCTCCCTTGGCAGACCTGTTCCCTTGCTCCTCCACTGTCTCGTCGCCCTCTGGATGGTTTTCTGTATTAGGAGTGAACTGATTTCCGGCTTTTATCTGAAGGGACGTCTCTTATCTGTGTCCCCTCTAAGTCTCCTCTGTTGGTGTCCAGCATTGCTCTGTGTATTGAATGNGCTCGCTGGGTGCTTTCTTTCTCCTTATAAACGGAAGGACTGTGTCCACACTTCCCGGCCTCAGTGTGTTGTCTGTGTCCTGCAGGTTGGACTCATATAGTCATAAAGAAGATGCATCCGCGTTCCCAGGGAAGCGAGCCTTAATTTCATTTCTTTCCTGGTTTGATTATTGTGATCAACTCATCAAGGAAGCACAAAAGGTTTGAGTTCTTTGTTGTTTGTTGATTGCTTTAAAATGTGTTTATTAAGTGAAACTTGAATCACTATTGCAGAAGTATCTTAACTGTGCCTTTAGTTGTCCCCTGCAGTGTTTTGTAAAACTTGAATCACTATTGCAGAAGTATCTTAACTGTGCCTTTAGGTGTCCCCTGCAGTGTTTTGCAAACACTCACTGGACAGCGATGGCTCCCTCCAGCCTTCCCAAACGTATTGGCATTGTTTTTCCCCTGTTCTTTTTAGCTTTGGGGGAGTAGGGCAGGATAAAAGCAAATAANTGCTTTTGCAGAGGACCCAGGTTTGGGTCCCACCCCCATGTGGCTTCCACTGAGAGCCAATGATCGATTTATTGATGTTCCTGCTGTGTTCTAGACTGCTGCTGTTGCTCTNGCCAAAGCCATCCATGAAAGGTTCTTCATTGGTGTTATGGAACCTCAGCTAATGCAGACGTGAGTGCCCTCTCACCTTACCGCAGCGGTCACTGTCCCCATCATTTCTCCCACTGACCGCCTGCCTGTCTGCCGTCCCTAGCTCCGAGATGGGGATTCTGACGTCCACGGCCCTGCTGCATCGCATTGTTCGGCAAGTGACCTCGGATGTCCTGCTTCAGGAAATGGTGCTCTTCATCCTCGGAGAACAGAGGGAGCCAGAAACCCTGTCAGAAATTAGCAGGCATCCCCTAAGACATAGGTTAATCGAACATTGTGATCACATATCTGATGAGGTAAGCCATGCGTGACAGCACAGGCCTTAGAGTCTTTGAAATGCTGTTTTCTAATGTCCTTGTGATGACTTTTGTGGTGGGGGTGGGGGTTGGTGGCATGCATGTGTCTTGGTGCACATGTAGAGGGGAGGTCAGAGGGCAGCTCGAAGGAGTCAGTTTTCTCCACCACGTGTGTTCTAGGATGGAACNCCGGTAATCACCTTTGGTATTGGGTCCCGTGAGCCACTGAGCCACCCCACTGGCCTCTGCTTGTGATCCTTCCAATGAGTCTGTGTGGCTTGAACACCTGGGGTCTGACTTGTGAAAGGGCAGAAGGGCAACGGGCTTGAAACTTTTCCTTGTGCATTTCACTCTTGGTTTCAGATAAGCATAATGACCCTGAGGATGTTTGAGCATCTTCTACAAAAACCCAACGAACACATTCTCTACAACTTGGTCCTGAGGAACCTTGAGGAAAGAAACTATACGGAATACAAACCTTTGTGCCCAGAAGACAAGGATGCTGTAGAGAATGGGCTGATGGCAGGAGCCGTGTAAGTGTCTGAGGGCAGTGTCTCCCCAGCCAGTGGGTGGGTTCCCTCCCAGGTGCCTTAAAATTGCCCTCAGCAGTTTAGCCACCTCCTTGTAAATGTCGGGAGATGCTACATACTCCTTGAGCCCATTAACAAAAGTAGCAGTGAGCCCTGGAGATTGTTAGTGTAAAATGGGAATTTGCATATTAAATACATTAGTCCTTATTTCTTTGTATTAGAAGAATTATGTAATATTTCTCAGAAACTAGCAAAGAATCTTTTGGTTTAGAAAATATCATAATAAATGTTGTTTTTTATACATCATTAAATTAAACTTAGAGATCTGGAGGAAGATCCATTATTTACTGACATTTCACCAGATAATATTCTACCAAACCAAGAGTGGATCAGTTCACCCCATGCCAGCCCAGACCACCCCAAAAATGATGGCAAGACGGAAGTCCATAAAGTCGTCAACAGGTGGGTCATTCTGATTGGCTTGATCTGAATCTGGTAGCTCTGCCCTTGGGCCATCACAGGAGCACACTGTGAGTTCAGTCTTCACAGGTGCTGTTAGCCTTTTTGTCTTGATTGTGTAGCAAGTGACAGCTGGGNTCACAGTTGATGCCAGGAGAAAAGCCCAGCTTAGTAGAAAAGCCGTTTTCTCTCAGTCAGTGGAGCACCGGGACAGCCTGTGCCTGCTTCCGAGGTCAGCCCTTAGCACACACAGCAACAGAAGAAAGGAGAGAGTAATGGGGAAAGGAGTGATGGTTAAGCCTGCCAGCGATCTCACAGAGACGACTTAGCATTATGTAATTCCCAATCCCGGCAACATTGACGAGCGCCAGGTTGACAAATTGTGCTCACTACGTATGTGTGCTAAGTGTTGAACTATTTTTTTCAATTTGTGATTTTACATTTTTTTTTTAAAGTAATGACAATTTTCTCTAGTGTCTTTNCTTTTAATGCTGTCAGCGATATGCCTGGTCCTGGCAAGTGACATAAAATAATTGTATCTAGATCAAATGTGAATTACAGTCCATAAAAATATCTCCAGTTCAGTTCCTTGAAGCCAGGTTTTGAGGTTAATAAATAAAGCAACCCGGTATTGTGACACAGTACTAAGTCTTTTTTAGGTTTGTGTAACATACAGAATTAGTTATTTTTAATAAAACCTTTACTTAATAAAATAATCTGAGAACAAAGCTACCATTTATCAAAACAATGCGTAATTTGATTTTTCAAGTTTTCATTTGCATTTATAGCTAGTTAAGCTTGCNGCGTAATTTGANNCTTAGTATATAAGATAATGCCGTGGAGACCATTGGTGCTTATCGTGGCTTTTCCCTTAAGTTTCCTCTGCTTAGTACCAGATGAAGCAAAGTCATCCTACCATGTTGAGGGTACTGGGTATGACACCTACCTCAGAGACGCTCATAGGCAGGTAAGTGACAAAGCTGACTGATTTGGGGTGAGGGGCATGTAAAATGCACACATATTGTGTTCCCCTCTCCATTACCTTGCCCAGTTGCCAGCAACCCTTACTCTAAAGAAAGGCGTCAGCTCACCTGAGAAATGAGACTTCAGCCTGCTAGCACCATCTGTCTGTCTGTCTGTGTTTGATTTGGGGTCTCNGGTTAGCCAGGCTGGCCTTGAATTTGGTTATAGCCTTGAGCTCTTGCTGCCATCTCCCAAGTGCCCAGATCACAGATGTGTGCCACCATAGCTCTCAAGGACTAGATTTATTTCCACTCTACCGTATACTAACACTCATTAAACACGATAAAGAATGAATTACTAGAAAAATAAAAATAGAAAAAAAAAACTTCCCAATTATTTCATTGTTAGATTTGGCCAATATGAAACTGCCTAGTCAGATAGTGGGAGCTGTGCGTGCTGACTCTCCCTTTTCCATTTCTCCTCACTGATGGTGATCACAAGACTTTGAGTGTCAGCATTGACCCATGGACCACCCTTTGGAGAGCGTTGTTCCATCCTTTCTTGGTGACATGCCCAGTGTCCGTATGTTCTAAGAACAGTTAGCTTGCTTGGCAACAGGCACTGTCCATCCATTACCTGTAACATTACATGTAACACCTCATACACATTGGAGGCTTTGGTTCTGAACCTTGCCTTGTAAATGTTCTCCAAGTCTGCCATGGTGACAGAAGGATTCAATCCTTTGGAGAAGGAGCGTAGCAGATACTGAAGGAATGATTTCTCAAAGTCAAATATGCCCTTTCCCCAACCAACCTCAATGTGCTCCTGGCCATAGTCCTGTCCCCTGCACCCCCTGGTCATCAGCCGAGCCATCACTCCCACCTGGCTCTGACGCCTCAGGCATAGCTGACAGTCACATGGTTCTTTAAACGGTATCTGAGGAAATTGTTTCTTTCATCCCAGTTTGTTTCCTGGCTGCTCTTTAATGATCCAAAATGCTTTTCCCCAGTTCCGAGACTACTGCGCTGTCTGTTTGCGATGGGAATGGCCTGGCGCCCCCAAACCGCTGGAGAAGTGTGACTTAGAAGCAACCTTTTTTGAAGGACATTTTTTGAAAGTTTTATTTGACAGAATGGGAAGAATTCTTGATCAGGTAACGCATTGGAAGGTACTGATGTCACACTAATGTGGTGGACCCCATGGAGGAATCCTTGATGATCTCAGTCTTTCTGTTCGATGACCATCCATAGGTTGTGAATTCCCACAGCCAGCGGGAAGAAGGCTCTGTGCGTGTGTGTGTGTGTGTGTGTGTGTGTGTGTGTGTGTGTGTCTATTCTGTTGTGAATATTTACAGGTAGGAAAATACACTTTTAAACTCTCCTTTATTGGGACTTCAGATTTCCTTTGTCTTGTTTAAGGCAAGATTTTGAAAAAGGGTGGCTCAAAGGTATTTTTTCTCACAGAAAAATCCCTGTGTTTATGATTTCATAGTAAGTAAGAAAACCTACAGTTGAACTGAAAGCCNGGAGTTGTGTTTTGGGTGCCTTGTAATAGAATATGGGGGAAACAGGTTTATCAGCATGTCTGCTGTCTTCCTCCGTGTGCCAAGCCCTTCTCCTGCGTACCAGAGATCCATNGTTGGTCTTCACTGTACTCAGTGAATGGTAATAATGTATGCCGTCCACTGCACTTCTAAACTCAGTCCTGAACACCTGTGCTGCCCCAGCCTGCTGTGTCTAGCCCTTCTAGGTACTTAGTTTCAAGTCCACCAGTTTCCTGTGTCTGCTTGGAAAAAGAGAGCAGGGGCGAGTGGGCTTCATTGGGAGTTCTAACAACACCGTTCTCTAATGCTGGCTTTCTATGGCCTGTAAACAGCAGTGAACAATTAAGTTCAAGGAATATTGTGATGCTACGTGCAAGAGATTTCTGAGGAGCTACACACACATGTTGAAGTCATGGAGAGCAGGCATAAAGTTATACTACTATGTTGAAAAGTTCAGACACCTTCGTTAGGACTTTGGGTCAGCGTGTCCCCGGTGGTTCCTGGTTAATACTACATCTGTCACACTGGCAGGTTTGATGGCCTGCTGCACTCATTCGTGACATGAGCCTACATAGAACAGCTATCTTCCCTATCACAGCTTTGNCCTTCTGTAGATGTCTGTCCTTGTTTTCTGTTTGTAAGTTTCAGCACTGTGCAGTAAGTGCATTGACTTCCATGGTAAGGGCTAATTTAGCTGCCCGCGTCTCCCTTGCAGGGGAGATGAGAGGGGTGGGGAGTGGGGGAAGCCACATTGACATGTCCGGGAAGCGCGGACATGAGTGTTCCTGTTCTCGCTTCCTTGCAGCCTTACGATGTGAATCTGCAGGTAACCTCAGTGTTGTCCAGGCTGTCTCTCTTCCCCCACCCACACACACACGAGTACCTCCTGGATCCCTATGTGAACCTGGCCTCTGGCTGCAGATCCCTCTTCTCTGTGATCGTCAGGGTGAGTTCATAAATATTCTGTTCTCCGGGATCCATCAGCCGCCTGGTCAGCATCCTCATCTCATTGTGTGTGGTTACTGTNAAGTAGAACATGTCTACTCCTTGCAGATAATTGCTCTGCATTCTGAACCATTACAGAGTTAAGAGAATTCATTTAAATTATTGATATATGGACCAGTGAGATGGTTCAGGGGTTAAGAACACCTCCTCTTCCCAGTCCCCAGCACCCACACAGTGGCTCACAGCCGTCCCTAACTCCAGTTCCAGGGGATCCAACACCTGAATTCTACAGACACCAAGCATGCACATGTGGTATACTTACGTGCATGCAGACAAAACACATATACACATGAAGTAAATCTAAAATTTTGTTTTATTTATATAGTGTGCACATGTGTGTGAGTGTGCGTGTGTGCATGAGCCCATGCTGCAGGCATGCGTATGCAGGTGTGTTTGGCCATGTNTGCTTCTGTGTAGGCCAGAGGTTGATGCCAGGTCTTCTGCTGAACTCACAGCTCACTCTTTCAGCTGGGCAGGCTGCCCAGTGAGCCCCTGGGATTGTCCCGTGTCCACCACCAGTGCTGGAGTTACAGACACANGCCACCACTCGCAGCTTGTATGTGGGGGCTGGGGATCCGAACTCAGGTTCTCATGCCCGCATAGCAAGCACCTCACCCACCGAGTCGTCTCNGCCCTGACATTATGATTAGATAGGAGTTGGTTGGTCAAAGATAATAGTGATGCTTGGGGTCCTTTGGTGACAGGAAGGAAGGAGCCTCTAAGAATCCGCATGGAGTCACTCAGGAGCTGAATTCTTGCTTCTGGTACAGGTTGTTGGTGACCTGATGGTTCGAATTCAGCGTATTCAAGACTTCACCCCCAAGCTTCTCCTGGTCAGAAAGCGGCTGCTCGGCTTGGAGCCCGAAGGCCCGATGTGAGTCAGTGTTTTACATACGTTATCCAGAAATCTTGCCCAACTCAGTGTTGTGCTGTTCTGATTTTCCACCTGCCTTTTCCAGTATCGACCACATCACATTGCTGGAGGGTGTGATTGTCTTAGAGGAGTTCTGTAAGGAGCTGGCGGCCATTGCCTTTGTGAAGTACCACGCTTCCACCACGCCGTGAGTGACATCGCCATGCTTCTGCCACAGTCGCCCAGGTCTCTGGGACCAAGTTACTGTGGACATTTCATCCGGAAAGACTCAGCTCCACCCAGTCACGAGAGGACAGAAAACCTTGTAAATGAAGTAGGAATCCACTTCATGACTGCTGTCGCTGAACGGGCCTGATGTCGCTCCCCCGGGCTCTGTCATGATTCTCTGTATAAATTGCACGTTGTTGAAACCCAAGATGCAACCAGAACTTCAGGAGACCGTGTTTCCAGTGACTGAAAAGCTGCAAAACTTGTGATGTTAGGACTNTGCTGGTATTTCTGTTATTTTAAAATCCTTCCAGGCAGCAGAGCATTTTGACATTCTCTGGGACTCAGAAGCTTAGACTCTTTTGTATTAATAAGCAGCAAAAAAAATCACTAATTTTATAACTTTTTAAGGTTAAGATTCTTACCATACAAAATATTTAAGAAAAGTGTAAATGAGAAAAAAATGTAGTTGAGGAACCATCAAAGGGATCTCTAGGAGATAAAAAGATGCAGAGCAACACCAACTTCTTCAGCTTTTGTAAGAATAACAATTTAATATGATAAAGAAAGTATTAATTAATATATATATTTTTAAAGAAATGTTCTTTTACTCTTTTGTGCACATAGCCATGTTCGTGTTGATTTCCATGTGTGGCTCCCAGTTTATTTAAACTGTCATTTTTGCAGCAGCATTGGACTTACACCCATCATTGGTGGTGTTTGCTAAAATAGTATTTTTTTAAGCTAATTAACACATACTGGGTTGGGACCTCCCCCATTCCCTCTCTGAGAATTGCTTTATGAAATGGCTTTCTAGTTGATTTTCTTACTGAAGTGGTAGTGTGCAGGTGGGGACTGCCGTCTCTTAAGCAGCGGTCAGAGCGCCCAGCAGCGGTCAGAGCGCCCAGGGCCTCTTCCTGTTTACATTTGCTTTTCATTTCGTTTGGTCTTTTGTCTTAAGAGATTTTAAAAAAGTCTTTTCATGTTCCATTTACACCTTAAAGGATTTGAGGAAGCTGAGTGTGTGTGTGAGTAGTGTGGATGCCCCAATATCTAGGTTAGCCGAGTTGCAGGGCGCAGCTGCAGGTCACCGCGTCTCCTTGTCTTTGTAGTCTTCAGGTGACTTGTGCAGTCCCTGAGATGTGGCGCTGAGGTGTTAAACAGCAGGCACTTTGTTCCGTCACTGTGGGGAGGCTTCCACCCTCTGTGACGTCTGTGTCTGCACAGCCACGGTGCATAGCATGTGCTCGGAGCATGTTTGACACTTTGCTCAGTCTGTTTTACTAGCGTTTCTGATTCATTTTATCGTTCAGTTTTGCTCCTTAGAAACGAACTACCAAAAGATAGGAATAGCCACAGTTCTAGAATGATCATCACTGTCAAAACAACAAAACAACAATCCATTTCTAACATGGGGCAAATCTTCCTTTGCTCATTGAAGAAATCCCTATGTAAAATAATAACAGGAGGAGAGGAGACAGTGGTTCCCCTGCATGATTTTCCCTCTATGGCTTTGAGTGATGAGAAATGGGGTTTGCTTTGTTGTATTTATTGACCAGTTTATGCAAGAGTCACCACAGCACCTCCATTCTTAGATGTTGCTACAGTCTACTTTGATGAAGGTGTGTTTATAATAAGGCATTGAGAGGTATCAGATATTTCTTAATGCTTTCCTAGTGCTCAGTAGGTGTGGTAGCAATGAGGTTACCTCCCAGACCAAATACTCGTCCTCCTTGACTTCCCAGCAGGACCTTATCGCTAATCCACACAGATGAGCTCAGTAAAGCTTTAACTATTATTTGTGTGTTTGCTGCTTCTGAGAATAGAATTTTCCTAAGTTGTTGTAATGACCTTGATCCGTAACCAGCTAGGGTTAACCTGTTTCTCTTCCAAGTTTAATTTCTTTTTCATACTTAATTCAGACCTAGAGTCAGCACAAGTCATGGACCTAAGTTGATTTGTTAAGGAAACCATGTGCCACCTCACTAAGGCTTTTCCTNACAGTCTCAGAGACCCGGCTATTTCCGGTATTTCCACAGACTGTGTGGGTGGAAAGTACCACCTTAGCAAGTGGTTGCCATGGTGAGTTCCAAACTGAACTCTAGCCTGCTTCACATTTGTATAAATAGGAAATAGGTGTGCACATTTTTTTTTTTTTTACTTCCTAACAGTAGTCTTTGGGTTTATTTTCAGTAATAAGCCATTCTTCACTTGATAAAATCAGATTTGTTGTTGCCAATTTTTATTATAATGTCCACATTATAACTGTAATGTTCTCATAATGTATCTGTGCAATATGAAGCTATGAGTGGATTTATAGCTTTTTGGCTTACCTGTATATTATTGTGTTTATACATGAGTGTATATAAATGTGTGTGTGTATATATATGTATATATATACATATATATGTATATGTATATATATATGGACCAAAATCCTTAGCTTGCTTACACTGTTGCTAGTGTAAAGATTGTTACATTTAATTTTACAGGGCACAAATTATAGAATGACTTCATGCTTTCGTGGTAACGTCTCCATAAGTTATTACATTAGTCTACAGTTACCATCTAGTTATTAAGTTTACCATGTAACAGAAGAAGTTACAGTGGAATGCTAAATCCACAAACTATATGGTAATTGTACATTTTGGGTTGTACAATAAAGTAAAATATGCATGTCATCGTGATACTTGCTATGTTAAGACAGATGATCCTACTTCTGGGCCCTGTAAAATATTGTCACTTAATACTCTGTTGGCCTCCTGCCTTGTTTACATTAAACAGGATATTTGGTACATTTTTCTATGAACATCGTGTAGGTCACTGATGGTGGCCGCTGATGGAGAAGCTCTCAGATGACTGTGTGCCTACCATCCCATCCAGGGAGGTGGAGATCAACTTCAGCTTTTGCGCTAACAGTGCATGCAGGATTAAGAGGGAAATCAAGAAAATAAATCAATGTAACTTAAACAAAATATTGTCTTATATTTTTGTAGAATCCTAACTGAAAATATCTTATCCACTGATAAGTCTGAAATCGTGATTCTTTTTACATTTACTGGTTTTTATTCTTTGATAGTTTCACACATGAATATGATATAGTTTGGTCATTTCCACTCCCTTTTCCTTCCCCCTCCCCCTCCCCCTCCCCCTGGCTGAACACTTTCTTCCCAGTATGACTCTCCTGCTTTCTTGTCTGTTTTGTTTTGATCCACTGAGGTTGGACAAGCTGGTGTGAGCACAGGGTGTGGCTTTTTACTGAGCAGGGCACCATAGCAGTGGCTACACCACCAAAGAAAATGACCCCGCCACCCATTCACATAGCTCCTTAGAGGAGCGATGGACCCCTCTTCCATTCATGATGGAGTGTTGGCAGGCCAGTCTTGTGCAAGTAGCCACAGTGGCTGTGGGTTCCCAAGTGTCACCATAGTGTCCTGCCAGAAGACACTGTGAAGCAGTGATTTTCTTCACCCCAGCATACAAAGGGATATGGGATGCTACAGCCCTCGAGTCACTGTGGTACTCTATGTTCATTGGAGAGCTTAGCATCTGATGGATTCCCTGGGTGAATTCCACATGTCTTTCAGTTCCCTCCTTGACAGGCATGTCCTAAAGTAAGAGCTGTTTGTGGGAGTCAAAACAGTCATCTAAATACTGTTTCTGAGCATGTTTTCCAGTGTTCTAAAAACCTTTCNTTTTAGCTGACATTTAAAACAAACTCTTTTTAAAGTCTTACCCATTTACTTGAATATTTGCCCAAATACCTTAATTGGAAATGGGGTGGGTGGGCAACTAGAAGGAAAATCTGCTTCTCTTGGTCTTTTCAGTCACTGTTAGCCAGATAGCCTTAGAAGGTATTAGCTTGGAAGGACCAAGCATGTTTGTTTAAGTGACAAGAGTCTCATTACCTTACTTCCCCCAGTAGATTTCAAAGGAAAACAGTGTTTAAAACTTAGAGCCACTATGGAAAACAGTGTGGCAGTTCCTCAGAAAGAGGGGAACCAATCTTCCTCAAGATCCAGCTAAACCACTCTTGGGCATCTACCCAGAGGACACTTCGCCCTACCACAGAGATACTTACTCAGTTATGTTCATTGCTGTTACATTCATAATACCCAGAAACTGGAAACAACCCAGATGTCAATCAACAGATGAATAAATAATGAAAAAACTACATTTACACAATGGAGTATTAGCCATTAAAAAAAAAAAGGTAAATGGATGGAACTAGAAAAAGTTGTGAGTGAGGTAGCTCAGACCCAGAAAGACAAATATGGTGTGTATCCACTTACATATGGACGTTAGTCATTGATAAGCAAGCTACAATCCATAGAACCACAGATGTTAAGTAGAGAGTAAGAGACTGGGGGGAGGTTTGGGTCTCTCAAGGGAGGGGAAATAGAAGAGATAGTTAGGGTTGGACAGGGGGTTGGGACTGAAACAGGAAGATTCAACAGGGAAAGGGGAGGAAAGATGGAGGTGAGGGAGAGAATACAAGGGAAAAGCTAAGACTAAGGACCATTTGAAGCTTGTATGGAAACCTAATAACAGTAGAAGCTTCCTAAAATACACGCACATATGGTGAGCTAAATCAAATTGCCAAATAATGGGAAAGACAGAGTCATAACTGGATGTTGATCATCACCAAAGGAAGCTTCTAGTAGCGGGACTTGGTTACGTCTAATTGGATTGTTGGCCAAAGGGGTCCTGTGTGGACCCCGAGACAACCCAGGCTGTTGCCAAGGCGCTTCACTAAAAGATGGTGAGGCCCTATTGCTGAAGACAACACCTACACAACTCATTGAACACCACCTAGAGCCTTCACCCCTATGGACNGGTGTTCAGGGTACTGGAAGGTACTCTGCACACTATCAAAGGAGAAAGATAAACACCAACCTAGCTATAAAACCTTTGTTCTACAATGGTGCTGCCTGCAAGATACACTGGTGCAGTAGTGGCACACTGCTTGTGGGCATAACCAGCCAGTTCTGATTTAAGACCCACTTCATGAGATGGAACCCATACCTAATGCTGCCTGGGTGCCAGGACCTGAGACTAGCTAGCCCAGGGACCTAGNGGAAAACCAAATACTACTGTTGTGTTAAAGGAATGGAGCAATAAAAGGACTCGTATGACATTTTACTATACTCATAGATCCATGCCTTGCTTAGCCATCATCAGAGAAGCTTCCTCCTGCAGCAGGTGGGAACAAATATAGAGACCCACAGCCAGACAATATACAAAGAGCACTCAGCCCAACAAAGGGACATCTATCTCCATCAAATTCCTCNTTTTGGGGCTCTTGGAACTGCAGAAGTAGAGGTAGAAAGTGTAAAAGCCAGAGGACATGGAGGACACCAAGGAATCCAGGCCTTTTTGGTACAACAGGGCTGATGCACATATGAACTCACAGAGACTGAGGCAGCACAGGGTCTACACGCATCACATCTGCCCATGGGGTCCTAGAGCTGAAAGGAGAAGTGAGCACAGGCCCCATCCCTAACCCAGAAGCCATCTCCAATTGATAGCCACTTACAAATGAAAAATTAGCTTTCTCNAAGGGAGTCTCATTGAGAAAACAATTCACTCGTAAGAGTATGCCCCATGCCAGCAGCACTGCCCAACACAAAATGAGCTCAACAGTACCTTTGGAGGACATTTTTTTACCTTGTAGGCCTGTGGTAGTTTGAAAGAAAATGACCCCCAAAGGGAGTGGCACTATTAGGAAGTGTGGCCTCGTTGGAGTAGGTGTGGTCTTGTGGGAAGAAGTGTGTCACTATGGGGTTGGTCTTTGAGGTCACCTTTGCTCAAGCTACTCTCAGTGAGACAGTTCACTTCCTGTTACCTGTAAATCAAAGATGTAGAATTCTTAGCTCCTTCTCCAACACCATGTCTGCCGGTGTTCTACCACGCCCCACCATGATGATAATGGACTGAACCTCTGAACTGTAAGCTATCCCATTAAATGTTTTCCTTTGTAAGATGTGGTCATGGTGTCTCTTCACAGCAATAGAAACCTTAACTGAGACAAGGCCTTCACATACATATTATGGATTTCAATTTTGTGTTTTATGGNATTTCTGTGTGTGAGAACGTGTGTCTGCATCATGAGTTTCTTATGCTTTTCCTTTGGCTCTTTATCCTGTTTGGTTGTTGTTGTCATATTCTGATTTGTGTGTTTTATGTTATTTTATTACTATTCCTTAGATGCCTGTTTTCTAAGGAAAGACAGAAAGGGGGTGGATCTGAATGGGAGATGGGGAGAGGAGAACCATAACCAGAATATATGGTAGGAAAGAAGTCTATTTTCAATAAAAGAAAACAAAACAGCATTTTAGGAAGCCATAACTGGATCCCCAATCCAAAACTNATCCACATTGCTGCAAAGTGTCTTGCAGTGGTTTATCTGGAAAGTAATAATCCCAAGGGAATTTAATTATTAACTTAAACATTTGGAAGTTGCCTTTTTGCTGGTGGAAAAGCTGTAGCTCTCTCCTAAACAGAACAACCAAGCTAAATGCCACATGCCATGCTGGTGTGTCTGATGCCAAAGGATCTAGAGAAGTGGCTTGCCTTTGCTGGTCTTGTGCCTCTGTTCAACATCACTCTCTATATGCCCCACTCTCCACCTCAGGAAGATCCACCTGAGCCTTCCATCCTCTTTCTTCCTTTTGTAGTACCAGGGGTGGAACATAGGGCCTTGCCCACACTGGGCAAATATTCCACCACCGANCTAGATTCCAGAGNGCTCTTCATTTTGAGATAGGCACTCTCCAAGTTGCTGAGACCTAACCTGACTCTTCCCTTGAACTTTCAATATTCCTGTCGTCGCCTTCCAAATAGTTGGGATCCCAGGCTTGCGCTGTCAAGAAGGGGTTTGTGTGTTGAGTGCTGTAGAGATTTTCCTGTGTCATATCATTTCTGAAAATAAGACATCTATTTCACCCAAGAGTTCTCCTCACTCAACAAATGTTTAACGAGAACTTTCTCTGAAGCTGGTATCAAGGAAAATGAATAGGAAGTGATTCCTGCCTGTGATAAGCCACAGCCCTGGTGGCAGGTTAGTGTTTGTACAAACACATTACAACACCTTGTGTTGTGAACTCTTAGAGAAACCGCAAGTAGCTGGAGCACTGTGGGAGTCAGTAGTGTTTCAAATCATCTCAACAGGGAAGTCTGAGCTGGCCATGGTGGTGCAGAGCTGTTATCCCAGCCTTGGGAGCTAGAGGCACAAAGACGGGAGTTCCAGCCTTTCAAGCAAGTTCAAGGACAGCTGGAGCTACATTACGTGAGACCTTCAAAACCACAAACAATAAAAGGGGAAATCTGAAGTTTAAATCTGGATTGGACTTTGTTTGGTGGCAGTGGGTGAGATAGGATCTCTTGTATCCCAGATTGGCCTCCAACCCTGCCTAGATCCTCCTAGCTCTGCCTCCCAAATGCTGACCCTCCATTCCTGCCTCCTGACTGGGTATCATGGGTTTCACACACAGAGATAATCTGTGTGTTGCATAGGGCTTCACATGCTAGGCAGGCACTTCACCAGTGGGTCCCAGATCCAGCTACGTCCTACATTTTGCTCTTATTGGGACTGTGTCATCTGGAGATTCGTGGGTAGTCTGAGATATCCTAATTATAGTAAAGCCAGCAAAGTTAAGAAATTTCTCTCCACCCTGCCATGTTCTCCATGCCAAACTGTTTTGTTCTGTTCTGAAGTCAGCATAAAGAAGCTGTGATTTGGAACCTGTATTTTCTCTGCTGGTGAGTTGAAGTTCCCTGTTCTACATGACCTTTGGTGATCTGTCATAGAGAAAGCAAATGGCCAATTGAAATATTAAAACCAAAGATGTATCTGGACTTAAAGAGGTAGAGCATCTAGGCTAGCATGACGGTGAATGCCTGTAATCCCAGTACTTGGAAAGCTGAGGCAGGGGGTTCAAAAGTCCAAGTGAAACACTGTTTAGAAAAGCCAAGGATGGGATAAACCTGGTGGCAGAGCACTTCCCTCAACTGTGTAGCGTAAGATTTGGCTTAGACAAACATTTGCAAAACTGCCCCCTTTCCCCTTGCCAACATTGTTCTCAACATTAGGATGATGCATATCCAATTAAAAGAATCAATTGGTGCTGATGGGAATCGGTAAGGAAAATCCAGAGGCCACTGTGGGTGTGTGCAGACAGGTGTAGGGTAAAACCTCCCCTGATTGACATTCCACCAGGCCAGGGCTTGCACCTGTCAGCAAGCAAGATAACTTCAGTTTTTTTCATCCCAGTCTTCTTATGACAAGGGGTTTTCCTGCCTTCCCAAGTATGACATTTAAGGACTGAAAAGGAAAGGTAGTGTGCCTGATAATGTCATGGAATGACATTACCTTACTCTTTCCTATGGTTAGAGTGGTCAGCATATTTGGGGACTGGCCAGGGGTCTCTAAAAAGGGAACAGCATTAGGGTATTGATTCTGTCGATGGACTGAGCAAATCCTCACACAGGAGCAGATCACACCAGCTGACTCCCAGAAAGCCGACTACTACACTGGGCCTCTGTTCTTGTGTCAGGAGGTGAGGGTCGGGGNAAGGATATGTTCCTGAATTTTGTAGTTGTTAGTTAATAATGGTACCCCTGTTGTGATACATATTTGTTTACAATATGGTATCCATGTGATTCTTTGTTTAATTTTTTATTTACATTTTTAAACATNTTTTAATTGATTCTTTGACGAATTTCACATTGTGCACCCTAATCCTACCCATCTCCCAGTCCTTCACATCTGCCCCTCACCCTTGTAGTGTCCCCCGCAAAGGAAACTAAAATAATTATAATAATATAGATTTTTAAAAGATAATTAAAAAATACATAAAAAGACTATCAATTTCAATTAAAAACAAATCAAGAAAAAACAAACAAAACAAAAAAACNAAACTCTTGACTCCTCCGATCCTCCATCTTTGCCTCTCCCTCTCCCCTTTTGTCTTGGTGGCACTGGGAGCTGTCATGTATCATGTGGTTTCCTTACAGATGTTCATTGTGTAGTGTGCTGTTGGTCAGGTTCAAGGCTTCTGGCCCCCAGCACACCATCAACACTGGACCCCCACAGAAACCCCCTGGACATCCTGCTGTTGCCCCGAGTCATGTTGACTATGCAGGACCAGTCCCTTCACACACTCCAGCAGGTCACAGATGGGGTAGATGTTGATGCAATATATTTTTATCCCCTTCTTTCCCCTCCCCCAACTCCTCCCAGATCCTCCCACGTGAGTCTTCATACCCCCTCTTCTCCAGAGATTCTCTGAAGATGNCAGGGCTGATGCTCGGTGTAGAGGCCCCAAACTTGCCAAGAGCACATCCNGTGTCTAACAGACCAGACTGTTCCTGTCAAGGTTGAGAGCTNTTACCAGAATTGCAAGCTTGAAGAGCTAGATGTNTGGTTCAGGAGAGCAAGAGATTCGCCCAACCTGTGAGGAAGGAAGGCATCACAGACCCTTCCAGACTGCCGCTGCCTCCAGCCGGAAACCGAGGAGANAGCAATCATAAAGTCAATGTTACTGCAATGCAGAAAGATGAGAAGGCACACAAACCACTAGTGTGGCTAGAGCTACATTTCAAAGCTGATGAGGTTCACCTGTGTGTCCCTCATTCCATTCTCCAGGAGGCCAGCATGGAGGGGCTCAGTCCATTAGACTTTTCTAGAGAACCCTGAACTGGAGCATGAGACCTCCATTCTGTTGTTTTCATCAACAAGTTAGGCAGGTAGTGTATCTTACAGCTCTGTGACCTTTGAGGGCTCCTTACATCAGCTGAAAGTCTGGCGGCCTCTGTCTCCATTCTGTTTCAGTGGTGTTTAGTGAACAGACCATCTTTCAGCTGCCTCAGTGTTGGGCTCCACAGAAACGGAAGGAAAGAGAGCACTTGCTCTTGGGCTCACGGTCCATGGACTTCTTGACAAAAGCGCGTTCGATGCTGCAAAGGCTTTGTTACCCACGGAGTGACCCAGTGTGACACAGATCAACTAAATCTTTCTCTCAACACACTGCTGGCAGGAGCACGTGAGACCCATTGGAATCTGGGTTCAGAACCACATCCCAAGAATAAAAGCTGTAAAGGCAAATGTGCATAGCAATTTCCGAGTGTTTTTCTTTGAAATTTGACGTTGAAATAAAAATACNTTCTCACAGCCCTTAGTGGCTGGCATCTTTTCNTGCATAGCGTGTAATATAATTGATATTCATTGAGTTCCGAATGTTTCAGAGGAAAAGCTGATACTCATCTTGCAGAGCGGTGTTGCTCATTATCATTTTTATTTCAATGGGAAGAAAAGATGAGGGGAGTGTAATTAATTTGACACAGATAATTCTGGCTTGAACATTCCAATCTCAATACCATTTTAAGGCCTTCGCGTTATTAAAAGTTCTTTGTCCTCGCTTGTACTGCTTGCTCTTGCTACCCTTTCTGGTACAAAGCCATTGCATGTTGGCTTTTTCTAGATCTGTGTTTTCAACGGCTCAACTACCATGGACCTCTTGGTTAAACCAAGATGCTGGATAGACACAAATGCTCAATTTTTCTACTGATTTCTGAGCTTTGCCAGGTCCTTGCCAGTTCCTCAGAACCTATATNATAGCTCTATCTGCAAACTTCAGAAACGCTTATGTCACCATGGGAGCTGCTCCTAACCCTTAACAATGACTTCTGTTTTTTTCCCCCCCAGAGGGAGGAGGGTGAGATAGTATCTTTCTATCTCACTATGTAGGTCAGGAGAGCCAGGGATTTGCAATAATCCTCCTGCCTCAATCTCCCAAATGTTGAGATTACAGGCATGGATCACTATACTTGGCTGCAATAACTTTTTCCTTTAAAAATTTCTTTTTCAAGAGCAGATAAATTGCCTCAGGTCCTCTATTTAGCAAACCACTTACCCCAAGAGACATTCTGTCTCTACAGAGACCTTCCTAGATGATCTTTTTTTGGAGTGGAATGACATCTCTAACTAGACACACAAAACCCCATATTTGAAAGCCATCATAATGTTGAGGTCTAAAACTGGGACCTCATGTGTTAACTATGATGTTCAGCAAATATTTATATTTACTAAGTACTGTATGGCTCTGGCAAGGGGAGAGGCTTACAACAGAGGCCTCGGTCCATTCAACGTTTGCCTCTTAAGATACAAGGGACAAGGTATTGTGCTCTTCAGTTCAAATCTGCACTCCTGTGCTCTGCTGCATAGCTGAGCAAGGAATCTACAACTGGGATTGTCCCTTTACTAATATGTTGTCTGCTTGGTTTTGTTGGGGACGGAGGAAGAGGGACCTTCTTCCTTTGAGTTTCTCTGTCAGGATCACCTCAGCANTAAGTTCACAAAGGGTCAAAACCCTCCATGTTCTTTAAGCCCCCAAGATAGCAGAGTGGCAGCAGCTGTTTCTGTCAGAGGACTAATGTCTGTCTTCCCAGAGNGCCCCCTTGCTAGCATCTCCATCTAGAACCCTGCAGTGGCCTTGTAGTGGCAGCTGCTTCCTGGGTTATTTCTGATGACTTCAGCAAATAGTCCTTNTCATTCCACCCCTCACCNTTGAGGTCACAAANCTCAANGTTAAATCCCCTGCTGGAATCTCTCTTCTGTTGTTTCTACCTNCCTAACCCTTCTCCGTGGCAGCACCTTCCATGGCTGATGCCTGGCTCGGGAGGAGAGCCCCNGAGGCTTTGCAAGGACCCTNNAGCTTTCCTTGCTAACCATTTCTCAATTGGAGTAAAGCGGTCACGGCCTTGTCCCCAGGAGATATGGTGGGANTCTGTGCCATGAATGCCCACGTCCCTATCTCCCTGCATCTGTGGATAGTTTTGTTANATTAGTAGACTTGGATCTAAGCTCACTGGACATTGGCTACCACTAAGTGTACAGTTCATTAAATCAACCAAGAAAACTGTAGTGACACTTCCAACTGTATAGATTGACACATTAAATCCAGACTCCAGTTCCATGCATATGNTTTAATAATAGCCCATGAGTCCAGTCCCACAATAAGCCCCAGGCTGCTGCCTACACAAGTCAATCAGATACTGCCTTCTGTTCAGTATAAGCTAATTTCTCCTCTGTTAGACTATATTTTTTTTTCTCACAGGAGCTGAGATCTGACCCCAATTATTGTTCTAAATGCTGAAGGCACCTGTTGGCAGAGAAAGACTCTGGCTTTGACTTCATTTGACTCTTCCCACATGTGGCCATTCAAAACTCCTTCCAAATAATGAATTTTCACGTCAATGTCATGGCTAGGCTGAGTTCCATCTACATTGTAAATGCCTGACTGAGTCTCTTGGTTGTGTTTTTGTGTAAAATTGGTCTGTAAGATGAATCTTAAACGGTCTTATTAATAGAAAACTCAGAGCCAGATATTGGGGTGAATTCTGAATGGTCAGAGAAACAGAACAAGCCACAGCCAACCTCACCTTGCCAACTCCTCAGCTGATCTTGTTTCCTCAGACCGCAGGCTTCTGAATCCTCACCGGAATGGATCTCAGCTGAACTGCTGCTCAAAAGCCTNAAAGCTTAAAAGGCCTCTAGTTTCTGGTCCTCACACCTTATATACTTTTCTGCTTCCTGCCATCACTTCCTGGGATTAAAGGCATGTGTCCTTCCCAAGCAAGACATAGATCTCAAGGGCTGAGATTAAAGGTGTAACACCCTTTTCTGGCCTCTATGTCTAATCTAGTGGCTGTTCTGTTCTGACCTCAGATAAGTTTTATTAGGGTACACAATATTTGGGGGGGACACAATATATCACTACATTGGTCCTTACTGCTAAAAATAAAAATGAGGTCACCTAAGAGCTGCCATAGAACATCTCTGGTCCTGTGTCGTGGGCGGNACCGTAGCAGTTGAAAACGGCCAATTGGCTGAGTCCATCCTCCTCCATTGTGTCTCAGAGACTTTTCTGGTGCCATGATCAAATTCACAGTGAGAAGCAGCTTAGGGGAGGAAGGGATTATTCAGGCTCACAGTTTGAGGGCACAGAGTCCGTAGAGCGAGGGAGGCAGGAGTAAGACATGTAAGGAATCAGAGAATACAATGAATGTTTGTGTTCAGCTGGCTTTCTCCATTTTACATAATCCAGGACCCAGCACACAGAACGGTGTTNGGNTGGGTCTTCTTGCTTTAATCTGATCTAAAATATTCTCCTCATAGATATACCCAGAAGCTTGGCCCTTTNGTGGTTCTAGATTCTATCAAGTAGACAGCATTGACTATCACACATTGCCTGGTATTCATAATTTATAATATTAGATTCATAATATAATCTGGAACATATCTGTAACCCTAGCACTTGGAAAACAGAGGATCAGGAGTTTAAGGCCAGACAGGAGACCTTGTCTCAAACCCAAAAAACAGATAGACACTCACATGTAATTACTGACATATTTAGTATAGTTGAGTAAGCAAGGGGCAGTAAAAATCATATGCCTATTGTCCCTTTCCATTCTGTTTGTGTATGGAAAACCATGCCATCTCACTAACCATCCCCGTCAGTAGCTACTTGATCCTGTGTTTCAGGATATTCGGTCACACTGTGTGAAGATATGTCTTTATCCTTCCTCACCTGCCTAAGGTACCTTCTGATTGGTTTAATAAAGGGCTGAATGGCCAATAGCTAGGCAGGAGAGGATAGGTGGGACTTCTAGAAAAATCTGAGGTGGGGGATTTGCCAGCTAGATACAGAGGAATTCAGATGTACAGTACTGAGGAGAGGTAACGAGCCACGTGGCAGAACATAGATTAGTATAAACAGGTTAGTTTAAGTTATAAGAGCTAGTTGGGAACAAGCCTAAGCTAAGGCCAAGCTTTCATAGTTAATAAGAGGTCTCCATGTTATTATTCAGGGGCTAGTGGTCCAAAGAAAGACCCATCACAATCCTGATCAGTGAGAATGCTGATTGAACCACCTCTCTGTGCTGTGGAGCACTGGTGTTGTTTCTCCCATAGACACAGAACACATCCTGACATGTAAGGTCAAGTGGTTAACCAAACCAATTCCCANACTCACCTCTGAGGGTCTCTTTCTGGATCCCACTGTATCAGTCAGCTCAGTCACAACAGAAACCACACGAGCTTTTTTCTTTCTTTGTTTTTCTTTCTCTCTTCTTTTTCTTTCTTCCTGTCCTTACCAATTACTACACTGTTTCTTTTCTTTTTAAAAAACATGTTGGATTAACCAAATCTTCAGTCTTGCCTTGGTCACTGACACCCTNTTCTGGCCCCCCGTGGCTCTTGCATGTAAGTGGTGCAGGTTCACACATATATGCATAAATAAATAAAAAAACCATCTTTAAAAAAATAATCATCTTTTTTTTTTAATAAGAGAAAATTAGTGCAACCAAGAGGAAGCAGGGCCACCCCTAATCTGAGAATTCAGAGGGGAGTTGGCATTATGGGGACATAGAACAGAGAAGGACACCCTGCAGAGTGGTGGCTCAGACCCCAGGGAAAGCATTGCTGTGGGGCCTTGTGCCCCAAGCAGCTCCTGAATTTTGTTTTTGATGACCTTGATGTTACTGTTTTTTACTCTTTTGACTCTTTGGGGGCCTGACACCCAGTTCCCAAATAAATGCACACATAGAGTCTTATTCTTACTTATGAATGCCCAGCCTTAGCTTGGCTTGTTTTTAGCCAGCTTTTCTTAAATTATCCCATCTACCTTTTGCCTCTGGGTTTTTATCTTTCTCTATTCTACATACCTCTCTTTACTTCTTACTCTAGGGCTTGTTGTGTAGCTGGGTGACTGGCCCCTGGAATCCTCCTCTCCTCCTGTTCTGGCTCCTCAATCTTCTCTTCCCAGATTTCTTCTATTTATTCTCTCTGCCTGCCAGCCCCAACTAGCCTTTCTCCTGCCATTCAGTTCTTNATTAGACCAATCAGCCTCACAGAGTTAAACAAATTCAACATAAAAGAATGTAACACATCTTTGCATCATTAAACAAATGTTCCACAGCATAAACAAATGCAACACATCTTCAACTAATATTCCACAACACCTTGAAAATTCTGAGGTGTATTGGTCAAGTACTTCGTAGAGTTCTTCAGTACTGGAATTCCTCTAATGTCTTCTTCCTCACAATTCAAGTAGGGTTGTAGGTTTGCAAAACAAATGCCACAAACAGAAGGTTCCCGTCTCACATCAAGAGCAAATACTCAGCATGCTGCTGTCCTTGCAACCCCCAACCCAATCTTGCTTTCTATATTTTTCTACCATGGAGCAATCCTCTGTGTATATGCTTCAGAGAGTTAGTGAAATGTGTTCCCTTCATTTTCTGTCCCCTTCCCATTTTTTAAAATCAGAATGGACTCATGGACATTTATTTTAGACTGTGGTGGAAATCCAGTACTGCTTCACTGATTTTTTCCCCCCTAAAATTATTCTAGCTTTGTCCAGTTGGGCTTGACACATGTAGGTTGTTTGCATGTTTGTGTCTGGTTTTGAGTATTTCTTTGTTTCCTTGGACTATAAGATGTTTCAGGCTCAATTAACACATCCTGTGCCTTAGTTCTTCAAGCACCACAGAGTCCCTTTAGAAATAATTCCACAGCAATGCTAGACTCTCTGTTTTGGGGCTAAATAGCCTGGGATGGGCTGCTGTACTAAAAATCTCCCAACCTGTATATTCTTAGGCTAGAAAACATTGGTATTCTATCAAAACTACCCAGAACAGGTGGCGAAGTGGGAAGGGCAGATCTTGCTCAGAGACAAGAACGTCTGTTAGGAGAAGGAATACATCCATAATTACCAATGTTAAGGATTTGAACATGGCCACGCACAAGACTCCCACTTCAGATGTTTGGCTCCATTTCCAAAGGAGTTTGATACTGATAGGTCTGCAAGAAGTCATTCACTGGGCTGAAAAGATGGCACAGGTGGTAAGGTGCTTGCCATGGGGGCATGAAAGCTTGAGTATGGGTCCTCAGCATCCATCAAAGGCCAAGCACGATACCACATATCTGCAGTCTTGGCACTGGGGAGGTGGAGGCAGGAAGATCCCTGAGGTTTGTGGGTCAGTCCCAGAGTCAGGGATAGACCTTGTCTGAAAAATATAAGCTGGATGTCAATAGGAAGGGCACCTCCACATGCACACGCACCCCTACCTACACACACACACACACACACACACACACACACACACAGCATTATATCTGTGTCCCATTACTGATGTTCAGGATGAATGATGACAGTTTAAAAATCCTGTAATTACCTTGAAGCTAGGACAGGGTTATTTCACTCTCTTTTGTGTGTTAAAATATTAAGTTGCTAATAATAAACATTTGTGATGAACTACACCTTCCTTAACTTACACTGGCATCCCTTCATTTTGANATCATCAAGAGACTCAACCGGTGGGGCTGATCCAGGGCTCTCCAGGCCATAGGCCCCTGTATATGGATTTTTCTTGTCTTCTGACAGAAATGGTCTGCTTACATCTGTACAGACAAGAACACAATTACTGTAAGGCGGGCGAGCGGCTGCTCTGGGCACTCGAATTTGCTCTGCAAAGGGCAGCACTTGTGTGTCCTCGGCTGCATCCAGAAGCTCTGCTGTTTTAGAAGCTTGCTTGCATTAAACATGAGAACCGGATCAGTGTGGTTGCCACAGGGAATTGCAGGCAGCTCCTCCCAGCCCAGGATGAGCTTTGCTCTGGGCGAAGAAAGCTCCTGGGCTGAGGAGGGCTTGGGAGAGTGAGGCATTGAGCATTCTGCAAAGACTGGAATGGATTTTGGCCGATGGGTCTGATTTTGATATTTTTGTGAAGGGTCTCATGCAACCTAGCCTACCCTCAAACTAGATATGTAGTCAAAGATTACCTTGAACTCTTTTTTTTTTTGGTTTATGGAGACAGGGTTTCTCTGTGTAGCTCTGGCTGTCCTGGAACTAGCTTTGTAGACCAGACTGTCCTCGAACTCACAGAGATCTGCCTGCCTCTGCCTCNCGAGTGCTGTGATTAAAGGTGTGTGCCACCACACTCAGCATGACCTTGAGCTCTTGATCTTCCTGCCTCTGTCTCCCAAATTCTGGGATTACAAATATGCACCACCACACCCAGTTTATGCAGAGCTGGGGAATCAAACTCAGGGCTTCATGCGTGCTAGGCAGGCACTTCACCGATTGAGCTACAGCTCAGCCCCTGACTTTGGTGTGAGTATTTGAGGGGAGGGAGTGGGAGTGCTTTAGGGACTGCGTCTCCGTAACACCCTGAGAAGAACATGGCATGAGGGTATGCCTTGGCTGTGTGGAGAAAGAGAACACCCCTCTAATGAAGAGGAAAATAGAGAAGCAAGAATATAAGAGAAGCACTAAAGAAGACCGGTGGGAAGGCTGATGGAGGAGGCACAACGGGAGAAAATGCTTGAAGTGGACCAGGAAACCCAGCCCTGGAACTCCCACCTAAGCTGTGCCCTGCTCTGTGCCTGTTTAGTCCCCGCAGCCGGGTCTGCTGCCTGGTGGTCGGACCCTGTCTTCTGTCTCTTTACCCTCTGTTTCCTTTCCACAACCAACCCCACACTCCTAGGGAGCAGTGTGGCCTCAGTCCGGGGCTCTCTCCTATCTCAGGCCCCACTTTGGCATTTGGCCCTCAGCTTGAAAACGAAGGGCTTGACTTATTCTTGGATTTGCTCCTGTGACCAGCCCCCTACCCTCACTCCCACCCGATCAACTCAGCCCAGGTTCTATCACTGCCCAGCTGTGAGGCTTCGGTCGCCTACTCTTGTCTCCTGAGCTGTATAATGGAGATGGTGCCATCCATCTCGGAGGGTTGCTGTGTCGACTTAGTGCACGCGAGGCAGCTCTGGCTTCTGCTTCTCGTGCTCCCAGCCCCCCAGGCCTCCTGGTTCATAATGGCTGGAATCGGCTCTGCCAGCTGCTTGCTGGGCAAGCTTCCCAGATGTTGCTGATGGATTATCAGATGTTCTTTAGAGAGACCATCTCTCCCTACAAACCAGTTACAAGAGGCCCAGTCCACCCTGGCTAGACTTCCCAACTGTGTCTCCCTGCATGACACCCCACTAACCTTGAATTCCTACCCTCACAGAAGGGTAAGAATCGAGAGTCAGCTTCTCTGTATACTTGCATTCTCCTTCCTTCCCACACCCGCAACCCCTGTCTTGCATTTTCTTCAAGGTTCCTGGAGTAAGTCCAGCTTCGCTCAGCATTCCCAGCGTGATAAGCTACCCTGTAGCGTTTTATCTCCGACAGTTTACTCACGACAAGAGCTTGTCCGTAAACTTTGTCCCAGGTTTATGGTTCCAAGTCCGTTGCTGACATGGCAGGCAAGGGCAAACGGACACCCAGATCAGGGGACCCTGTTGACCCAGCAGGATGCAGATGCTATTTCCTGGAGGCTCAGAGAGCCTTGGTGCCTGAAAACAATGGAAGCAAGGTCAACCGCGGTTGCCGGACTGTTTCCAAGTGCTGCCGCGAGAGGGCGATGGA
>LZPO01066274.1:550075-562029 GCA_001675575.1 Neotoma lepida
AATGAGAGAGAATGACCTCACTTTAATCCCTCACTGGATGCTGGCTAAGGGATGAGAATCTCATCCATTCCAATTTTGGTGACTTACATAATGAAGCACTTTCTGAGACTCATTAAAGAGAAAGAACCGTGTGCACGCTGGAGCATATGCAGAGAAAAAGTTGTGTTTTATTTTTCTCCACAGCTTGCCTCAAAGGAGCTTCTGATTTAGTGAATTGTCATGTATTTATATATTGTTAAAAGTTTGTCATTTATGTATAGTTTTTATTTTTTTGTGCACGTATTGGATGTGTGGATGTGGATGTCTGTTTGGTCTATGTGCACATGTCTGTGCAATGTGTGCAGAAGCCGGAGGAAGGTATAGAGTATACTCTTTTATTATTCTCCACCTTATTTCTTTGACGCAGACTCTCTCCTTGCACCTAGAGTTCAAGTTTCTCAAAACCCTGTGCTAGGGTGACAGGCATATGTGGGACCACACCCAGCTTGTCACATGGGAGCTGGGACTTGAATTCTAGTCCTTAAGATTGTACAGCAAGCGTTCTNAAACACGGAGCCATAACTCCAGCTCCAGAGTCTCACGTAGCCTAGACTGGCCTCAAAACTGCTATGTGGTTGAGGATGACCTTGAACTCCTGATCCTCCTGACTCTACCTCCCCAGTGCTGGGATTACAGTTATGTACCACCACACCCAGCTAANCCNCCTTNACAATAGTGATAGTTCTATCCCATTCGTATTTGCTTCACTCCATCTATATCTTATACACAATTACATGTAATCATTTTAAGAGGACATCATCCCAACCATCCTGCTTTCTCCCTCTTTATTTTTTTTTAAAGATTTATTTATTATATATACAGTGTTCTCCCTGCATGTATGTCTNCAGGCCAGAAGAGGGCACCAGATCTCATTACAGATGGTTGTGAGCCACCATGTGGTTGGTGGGAATTGAACTCAGGACCTCTGAAAGAACAGTCAGTGCTCTTAACTGCTGAGCCATCCCTCCAGCCCCCCATCCTGCTTTCNAGATTAGGAAAAAGACTCAGGGTGGTTGAGCACCTTGCCAAAGGCAGCACAGCTCGTAAACAGCGGAANGAGATTCTACTCAGGTCTGAACTAAAACCTGTGTATATTAGCCAATAATATTCCAAGTCTATAAAGGAAAAGTTGAGCTCTGGGCGGGTGATGTTTACCACAGCACTAACAGAGATTGTTGCTCTCCTGCTGAGGAGAGGTTTCTGTAGGAAGGTGGGCATCTCAGTTAGATTGCAGTACATTAAGATTTGTACTTGAAATATATGAGTACATTAAGCAAAAAGACAATGGTTTGGTTTAGTCGTGCTGCTCAGAGCCGTTCTGAANGACGGCACAGTACTATCAGTCTANGGTGTGATAATCTGAAAATAAGCATTTGAGGACCTTTAAAGTAATATGATAGAGAATGATAACAGTACAGCACTGCATTTGGGCTTTTAAATTTTAATTTTTCTGGTAGTTCATATGTATTGTATTTATAAAATTATCATTCTGGGGGTTCCAGAGATGGCACAGCAGTTAAGAGCATGCACTGCTCTTTCAGAGGACTGGAGTTCAGTTCCCAGCACCCACCTCAGGAGGCTCACATGTACCCGTAGCTCCAGGGGAATCTATGCTCTCTGATAGCCTGAGTGTACCTGTGTTTTTGCAGATATAACCACATACATATATGCACATATACATAATTAGAAGTGTCCGTAGGTATCTTATCATATTAGGCATTCAAGGTATTTCTTCTGAGTACCAGATTATACATCTGCATCCTGCCCTAAGAAGAGCCCTGGCATGATTCTCTGGGACACTTTGCCACAGCCTTCACCACATATAGTTTGAGAAGGATTGGTTTTGCTCATCTGGGAGTATATGTATAATATTTCAGTCATATTAATGAGTTGCCAACNTGATTTTCCAGTCACACTGCTCTGTTTCCCAGAATATGTCACATCTTTCTCCCAGNCCTTTGACCATACCTGTGATCAAGGGGCACACTGGAAGAACCCCTTCCCTAGAACTACATATGCACAACAAAGTCTGTCTTCAGGGATGTTTGATGAATGTCAAGTGAAACAATTAGTCAGCAATGACCATGAAGTTAGAAAAAAAATGTTTCCTGAGTTTTAATTTACATCTTTCTTTCAGGAAACAAAAGAAAGGAAGTATGAACATGTCGAACCCAGCAGCAGCTGCAATCTTAGGACTCAGTGGCAAATGTTGACGACACTTGCAAGTGGTGTAATTTATCCGTTGCACATTGATTGAGTGTCCTGTCCTTCAGCCTACNATGGTAGAGTAGAGAAGAATGCAAGGTGATGTTTTTTCCAGGGCTCCTCTTAGGGCAGAATACAGATATATAATCTGGTACTTGGAAGAGACACCCTGGACAATTTATGTACCTAGGAATCAGAATTGGCTTATTCATGACTTCTCAAGGAAGCCATGCATTTAAAGAGTCAATTACTGCACGGTGATAAAATGCAGCTGCCAGCAGAAAATGTTATTTTACAAAAGCTTTTAAAAGAATTCCTTCCCCACACCCTGGATGATAATCTGTTTAAGACTGCAAATGCACATGCTATTTCCTTATTTTCAGAGTTGTGTTCTGGCAACAGAACCGTCTGGGAACAGCAACACCTTCCTTAGAGTTGATAGAGTTGATTTTCTCCTGGTTGGTGACAAGCATGAATCCATTGTGGCAAAAGCTGACAGAATGCGGTCTTGCAGTCAGAGCTGTCTCCAGAGACCAGCTATGAGCACACAAGATGGCTCTTTTATGTGCGACTTCGGGAGTTAACATGATGACTCAGAGGCCAGGGGACAGCATGCTCTAGGGTGTCTTTCTTCCAAGTCTGAATGAGAGGAAGATGAATGGCTGATGAAGTCACTGCAGATGATAATTCTCCCTGGGCAGGTTCTAAAAGTCCACTGACAAACTCTGCAAGGTGTGGGAGATGAGGAACTGGAAGGCAATGTGCTTGCTTTCCAAGCCATTTATCAGGGGAAAGCACCTCTTGATGGAATGACACTAGGTCTATGGCATGTTGGAGTGTGCATGAAATGTGCCTTCCTAGTAATCAGTGAACAGTTTATGCACATGAAAAATGTAAATATTAGGCACACATGTTTAATAAAGCAAGCTGGCTATAAACTCAAGTGGATCAAGGTAAGAGTTCATGTCTGACCTTGTCTTTCTGTTGATGAATTACACAGATGGGCAATTTTATAAATAGCATAGCTATGCCAGCTTTCTAATAAAGTATGTAATACATATATTATAATATAGATAGTAAGTCCTCAGTACACACACACACACACACACACACACGATTCATATAATAAGTATGCAACTAATTTTTCTCCTCTTTCCTGCTTTAATTTCCTGTTCTTCACTTAGCACACATGCATGCACACACACACACACACTCACATACAGACACTCATATACACAGACACACAGAGACACACACAGAGACACACATATACACACATAGAGAGAGAGAGAGAGAGAGAGGGTGCAATCCCTCTAGATTAGTTATTTATTATCAGAGATAGATTTGTTGAATAGGATGTAACCTGTAGCATAATAGGCTAAAATAAATCAGTTCAGCCGTTGGCTGAGGAGTCACAGCCAATCCACAGACCAGATCTAAGGTTTAAGTCTCCATGTTACAGATTAAGAAACAGACAGAAGCCTGCAGTACAGGGTTGCCATGTGTTCTTAGAGGAACCAGGAGAGGGCTGGATCTTTTCCCTTTGGAAACTATGACGTAGAAGGAATTTAACTTCTGGAAAGAAACCATGACCAAGTGTTCATGGCTGATTATGNGTGTTCAAAGTAGGAAGGGGGTAACATTTATAGTGGACATAGGTTGTGGGTATAGATCAGGTCTTATTTTATGAATCCTATTGTACAGCATAAAGTAAATGTATACTGTACTATGCACAATTCAGTGTTAAATTGTAAAACCTAATTTCATTATTCATATGCAAGCTTTTTTTTTAAAAAAAAAATGAGACATGTCCATACTTAATAGCTAACTACAAGGATCTAGAAATGTGGATATGCCTTGGCTCCAAATACAAGGGCACATTTTTACTTTCCAAACGAGCTAAAACACTCAGATGGAATAGATACCCAGTCACAGACCAAGAGAAACATCCAAGCTCTCCCCATCCTTCCCCTAAATCAACCTCACATTTAAAAATATGTAGAATATTAAAAAGGCAGATTATGCTTTTTCTAAATTCAATTAAGTAGTAATAGGGAAGGTTGAAGCCTTCAGGAGTTGAGATAATGAATGATAGAGGGCAAAGTCTCTCTCCCAGCCTCTGGGCAGTTCCTGCTAAATAAGAGGCTTTCATTCAACTTGGTAATGGGAAACATCCATCACCTGCCTCTCTGAGGCCAGCCCTAACGCTTCTTCAAGTGGAGAACATTATTAAACGCTTAAAGAAAACTGAAGTCACAGAAAGACATTTCCCTGGCTCATGATGATGTAGATTAATCAATGGAGACGATTTGTACATTATCTTCAGAATGTGAATATAGAGTGTTTTAAACATTCCAAGTCCTCGGAGCCTACTTAAAAACAATACCCGTGGCACTTCCTCCAAGCTCTATATTAAAATGGCCCCATAGGCATACAGGATTGGCCCATATGTGGTTGCTTTATGTGCCCATCAACAAGCAGGTACATAGTAGATATATGCAAATGAGAAGACAAAAGAATAGTCAAACCATCAAAAGGAAGAGATGCTACATGTCACCAGTCCAGTGAGTCTAATCTGTGGTATTTGTAACTTGGTACGTATATATGGTTCATATTAAAAAACGTGTAGGGGCTGGAGAGATGGCTCAGTGGTTAAGAACACTTACTGCTCTACCAGAGGTGTTGCCAGCACCCACGCCAGGTGGCTTATAACTACCTGGAACCTCAGTTTCAGGGGTTCCGACTCCCTCTTCTGACTTCATGAGGCACTCTCACACAGGTGGCACACACAGAGAGAGACATGCACACATATAAATAAAAATAAAATTTCAAAAAATAAGTATGCATATATGAATACAAATTAATGAAAACTCAATGTTTATAGTTGCTGTTAGATCTCTCAGGCTGTCCAAATATCCAGAAATGAGCTAAAACTGGGCTATGGAAAGTATCTGGTGGTTAGATAAAAGCCAGCATTCAGGAACTTGGTTCCCATCTGCCAAAAGGAGTCATTTCCCTTCCCGCTGAAGGAAGGAACACATGTGGTTCCTATCAGCATATCAAAGTCCACGCTGCCCTCCAGGCCCCCTCAGTACCCCAAGTACCCGGTATACATCTCAAAGCCTCCTCTCCAGCATTCTGGCTTCTTCCCCTCTGCAGGCAGCCTTCTCTCCCTCTCTCCCTCAGCAAAATACCCATTTGCCTGTTCTCTTTATAAAGGTACAGTTTTCACCCCTGCCCTGGATATTGTCACTATCCCCCCACCTCTCTCTTTCTCCCCTCCTTCTCACTTACTCTCATATTCTCTTACTCCCTCTTGCTATGGCTATATGGCTATCTCTTCTCTGTTGTCCATTTCCAGCTCTCTCTCTCTGTCTCCATTGTTCTTTCCCTCTTCTGTAGCCCTGGCCACATCTAGTCTGCAGACCATGTTCTTTCTCTGCTTTGGACTCTTGTAGGTGCCTCAATGTTCCCAGAGAACATTGTTTTATCTATAATAAAAACCTTAACCGTATCATGGAGTGGTTGTGTTGGCAGTCTCCTTGCTGCACAGTTGTTTCTATTTGTTTAATATGAGACTTTTCCATTGCCTTTCACATCCTTTGAGAGTGAGGTGTGATTTGCTGGCAACTTTTCATGCCCTCTGAATGAATGATTTGGGAGCCATTAGAGGCATTTCTTCAAGGGCCCCAAAGCTAAAATTTTAAGTAGTCTTATTTTATACATTATAAGACAGCTTTATGGTCCTGGATGTTTCTGAATCATATGCCCTCATTTCTACTTCTTTGCCCTTTAGAGTTTTCATATCCATTTTGAATGAGGGAAGGTTAATTACTTAGCTATGGTTTGGATAGAAAGTACCCTCCCCAAAGGCTCAGGTTTTGGACACTTGGTCCACAGCTGGCAACACTATTTTGATGTATTCTGGAAACTTTAGGAGGTAGGACCTAACTAGAGAAAGTAGGTCATTGGTCATTGAGGGAGCTTTGTTCCTGCCCTCTCTTCTTCTGGTCTGCCATGAGGTGAACTACTCTTGGTGATACCCTAAACTCTCACCACCGTGTTCTGCCCATTGAAGGGAGCCAGGAGACTAGGAATTGAGTTACCTGAAACCGTGAGCCCAAATATATCCCTCCTTTCTAAAGATGTTTATGTCTCATATTTTCTTCACAGCCATAAGATAGTAACCAGCACAGGGTCAGGGAGATGGCTCCTTGGGTAAAGCATTTGCTGCACACACATGAGGTCCTGAGTTCAGGTCTCCAGAACCCATGTAAAGCTGGACACAGCAGCCCAAACCTGGAATCCCAGTCAGTGCTCTATGGTGAGATGGGCAGCAGAGAAAGGAGATCCCAGAGGCTCTCAGTCCACTAGTCTGCAGCAAGAGACCTCTGTCTCAAATGAGGTGGAAGAAATTGTCCTCTGACGTCCACACATCTCTGTGGCACACAAGAGTGTGGTGATATATTATGTACCCCAATATATTGTGTACCCTAATAAACTTATCTGGGTATCAGAGGACAGAACAGTCACTAGATTAGACATAGAGGCCAGACAGTTGGTGGCACACATGCCTTTAATCCTATCGGGAGGCAGAGATCCATCTGGATCTCTGTGAGTTCAAGGCCACACTGGGAACAGAGCCAGACAGTGGTGGCACATGCCTTAAATCCCAGCACTTGAGATCTCATATCTTTGCTTGGGAAGCACACACACCTTTAACCCCAGGAAATGACATGGCTGGGTGGAAAACGGTATATAAGGCTTGAGGAGAGAGGAACTAAGCAGCAGTTCAACTGAGACCCTCAAGGGTGAGGACTCAGAGGCTTTCAGTCTGAGGATTTGGCGAGGTGAGGTTGGCTGTGGCTTGTTCTGTTTCTCTGACCTTTCAGCTTTCACCCCAATATCTGGCTCTGGGTTTTATTTATTTTTTCATTAATAAGACTGTTTAGCAATTAATGTTACACAAGAGCATGCATGTGTGTACACACATACAAAAGCTAACAAATCAGAGGGCATATCATTTCGTTATGTGCATAAATATGAAAACATGCTTTCTGACAGGTGGGTTGTGTGAGTCAGAGGCACTGCNAAATGGACTAGCTTTTAGTGCCAATGAGTTAGCTGAGGCAGCAACATGAATTCACTTCATGGACATGGACCAGCAAGGCTGTAAGCTGGTATTGTTATAACTTAATGGAACAAATTGTCAAGAAAATGTAGGTCAGACCTGGTGAGACCTGGCAAGCGGCAGGATGTTTCTATGCTTACAAGGCTCCGTCTTGCTATCTGGACCCTCACCTCTTGGGTTCTTCAGCTAAAATGCAAAAACCTCAGCAAAGAGACTAATCAAACTAGTCACAGATGGAAGCTCACTGACATTCAACTATTTTGACTTGCTTCACTTGGCTCACGTGGGGATCACACGGCCTTATCAGGCTGAGGAGGACAGGAAAGCGTTGAGACAGGAANAGAATATAAAAGATTTCCTTGGGTGGGCCACGTATTCAGGGTCCAGTAACACCTCCCAGATGGACGTAATTCTGTTNTTGCTTCCAAGATTACAGCCAGACATAGTGGTTCCCAAATATAACCACAGCACNCAGGGGCTGAGGCACAAGGATGCTCTGNGTTCAAGGCCAGCTGGGGATATGTAGCACAATTCTGTTTTAAAAGCCAAGGAAGAAAGGAAAAGAGGGATGGAAGGAACAGAGGGAGGGAGAGTGAGGGAAGGGAAGAAGGGAGGGAGGAATGGAGCAGGGAGGGAGGAAGTAGGGGTGGGAAAGAAGGTATGGGAAGAAAAAATGAAGAGAGAGAGAAAGAAAACAAATGGCACTAGCTAATCNGGTGGCCCTTTTATATTTATATAAATCACTCATTCCAGATTGAAATTCCATGATTTTATTGTATAGTTGATACTGATCTATGCTTTCTATGGCCTGCCCATATTCCAGAACCCTGTGACCATCTCTGTACTNCATCTAAACTGAGCCTGTCTATCTCATCTGTATAAGTATTGGAACATTATGGACTTTGGACACGGCAAATCTCCGTTCTATCAACTGTCATTTTGCAATTGTTGGGCCTTCTGTGGGACCCCACAGAGTCTTCCTAGTGAGAAATTACTCAGGGTCAGAGAATCTAAGCTTGCTTGACCCAGCAGGGCTGCATAAGGAGATGATTTGGTCACAGGCGTGTTTACCAGGTGTTTGGAAGGGTCTACACTTGNCTGTANGGTGNGCTTTGATCTTGCNAAGGGGAGGTCTTTTGCCTCTCCCCTTGGCATATTATAAAAAGCCCTTTTCNATACAGGACAAAGCTGGTGGGTATTGACCCAGGCCCCCGCAAAGCTATCCNGTGCTTCTGTCTTTCTTCTCATCAGCTAGGTCTCTCTTTCTNTCTAATATTTCTTATCCCTCTCTCCTCCTCCTAAGANCCCTTCAAAAAGGTGGGAGCTGGCCTCCTCCAGCCTTAGTAACTGCTTATTGCTTTTAGACATCAGTTTGCTCATCTTCACATAGCAACATTATTTCTTGGGTGGTTAGATGAGTTCCAAATGGGTTTACCAAGTTTTTGTGCTAATCACAGGGTATGCAACACATCATTAGTGCATAGAATTCATCTTTCAGTTCTCAGGAGTATTTCTTCTCTTTCCTCAACTTCCTGTCAGGGTCAAACAATGTACANATATTCTCTACACTCTTGTCCAAGTCAGCAATACTCAAAATTTGGATCATCACAGGACTCTGCCTGTTACACAACACTAGAAATATCTTTTAGATAACACTAATCTGNTAAGCATGCTATTTTCCCTCAAACTNTTCCATCTACCTCTTCTTACCATGCCCCTCACCCACCATCATGTTCTTGAGAACATCACGGCAAACCTCCAAATAGCTTTCTTAAGCATAAATAAATCATAGCTACTGACTTCCTTCATGATCCAGCCTCTCCAGGAGGAAGTGTGTTATTGTACCCTGACTTATTAAAAAGGAGATCTGCACGTAGCATACTGCCTCTTATTTACATCTGGCACTGGAAGCTCACTGTGTTTGCTGAATTCCAAAGCACAGATAGGCTGTGTTTACTCACTGTGAACCACCACTGCCTTACTTAGCAGAGTCTACATATAAATGTTTATTGAATTATTAACCCCATTCTGAATTATTCTAATCACTACATATATATATTTATATATATATATAATTATCTAGGAACTTCTAGAATCTTGCTAATGTTTATTTATAGTTTACCGAATCTACCTTCAATTCCTTTGAACATAAAAAAAATATTATCCAAATTATGTTATTGTAGTTTGTTGTGGTGGGTTTTTTTGTTGTTTTTGTTTTTGAGACAGAGTCTCACATGGTAGTCCAGGCTGGCTTGGAACCTGTGGTCTTCCTACCCCTGCCTCTGGAGAGCTGGGACTCTAAGGATGGACCTCCCAAATCTTTGGCAATGATCTACATCGAGGCTCCAGGTCTAGTGTCAGCCTTTCTCCTGTGTGCTAAAGGGTTAACCCAGAAAGCTTGGTTTACTCCAAATCCTGAACATTCCAAGAAAAGACTGGCCCTTGGGAGAACCAACCTCTGAGCATTGGAATATCCCATCTGACAGGAATATAATGGGATGTCTCAGGCCTCAGGCCACCATCACATCATTTTGATCTCTGGCGTCCAGAGGTTGAGTATGTAAGGTCAGTCATGCGGAAGCCTTATCTATATGACTGGTTGCCATAAAAACCCCTGACATGATGGCTCAGATGAGCTCCCATGACAATGCTTCCATTATAGTGCTGGGAGAGTTAAACTCTGTGCTTGCACCTCCACTGAAAGAAGAAACTGGAAGATTGAGACAGTTCCAACCATCTGTTTGTCTCTTGTGTGTTTTGACCTGTACCCTTTAAAACACCAAACTTTAACTGTATTAGAGGTTTTCTGAACCCCAAGTCTTTCTCATGAATCTAGCCTGAATTGCTTTTGGGGACTCCGAAAGTACTACTGACTCTATTCTTGTCATGTGCCCTTGGTCAAATTAACCTCATTTAGGTTCACATTCCTTATAAAATGGTAATAAAATCGTCATTATCACCACCATCACCATCACCATCACCACCATCACCATCATCATCATCACCATCATCACCATCATCATCACCATCACCACCATCACCATCATCACTGTTTTGTGGCTATCTTCAAATTGAAACATTCCTTACTAGAGGGAAGAGGGTAGTTCATAAGACTCAAGAAGTAAATAAACTTTACAACACCCAGGAAGCTTCTCAAACTTAGAGCCAGAAAGCTCCTCCCCCGTGCTGTCTAATCAATGGGGAGAGNAGACTCTCTCTGAAGCACAGCTGCCTGGAAGTTTTGCAAGGAGCTCCAAGATGTAGTTTTCATGTAGTTTCACCCATGCTGGGGAGGGTTTTTTTAGCATTGCAGCTGCTTTTGAGTCACCCACATTCTTTTAAGTGACACTAATAAGCTCACTGATTCACTAAACTCAACTTAGGTAGAATTGGTTTTGGGGTCTGGTATTGGTGCCCTACCTAAGGTGAACTGGAAGTTGTTCACATCTCCCCAGGAAAAGTCACACAACATCTGCTTGGCAGTGAAGTTGTGCTATCAAGTTATTTTACTGAGAATTATTACAAAAATGCCTGGGAAAAGCTAATGTCAGCACATAGCATGTATCCAAGTTTGTTTCCTTTATCTGTCTCTCTCATGAGTTCCCATAGGCCTCCATCCCCAGGACAGAGTTCTCTAGACCAGAGTACCAACTTCAGTTAGAACAGGGAGCATTGCCTTTCAGTCTTTTTACCCTCTAGGACATTTTCTCTCTCCTGCCTTTCCCATTTCCACCCCCAAAGCATTCTTGATGGAGAAGACACGTCATCCATCATCTTTATCTTTTGGCCTTACACGGTACAGCTATCTCTTTCCTGATCTTTTTAGAAAGTTCCTTTTGTTTTCTTTGAACATCTCTGGGATTTCTTCCTGTTCCTGGATCATTGGATGTCAGCTTTTTTTGGCCTTACTTCTACATGTCTGTGATGCTCCTAATATTAGCCTTTTGCCACAGGTCCTTTCTTTGCAAAATAAAAACATTCTTTGCTTAATTTTAAGTTTTATTTACTGCAATTATTTTTCCTAATTACAAAAGGAATGTACAGTCAAGACCAAAACCTCACACATATTTATACCTTAGAAAGTGCACCTAAATGTTCTTTAATCCCCTCAGCCCACAGCAGAGAATCCCTTGTGTAGCCAAGCAGATTTCTTTAATTATCTTGCCATTTTCTTCCCTATTAGGATAATTTTCAATGGCATAGACAGAAAATTTTAAAGAGTTTTCCAGCCCGTTTAAATTCCATGCTGGAAATCATAAACAGACGGGCAGCTGTCTGTCTGTCTCTGAACTTTATAAACATGGCGCCTTTCCCGTGTCCGTGACACGGAGCTGAGCATCCTCAGCCTCANCTTCCTGGCTGTCAGGAACACCTTTCCGTGTCTCAGTTTGGAGACTCAAATTGTAAGGCCTCAAAGCAGCCTCCCTGCCCTGCAGCCTGTGGCTCCAGAGAAGAGCATGTATAGATGCCTCTGGGAAGAAAAGCTTCCCCAGGCCTGTGTGTCTGTGTNGGGGATCAGAGCGAGCCCCAGGAACCATAGGGGACCCAGTGCTGTATTTGGATCTGGTTGATTTTTTTT
>LZPO01066274.1:613962-636901 GCA_001675575.1 Neotoma lepida
TTCTCCTTGTCATTCTTATTCCACACATAGTAAGTTCCTGCAGAAGGTGGTACAGTTAAGAAAACAAGGCTTGTGCTTACACTTCCTGATTCTAAATGACTTGACAAATGATGAAGAAAAAAGAAAGCCCTACAAAGTGGTCCTTTCTGTTCACGCCGTGAAAGCGCAGCCTCCTCTTTGGCAGAGCAGAGATGCCATGAACGATCAGGGTTCCCTGGGTGCATGTAAGTCAGAAGTGCCGCACTGTNCTGACTGGAGTGTGGAAGGGCGTGTGTGAGCAGCTGTCTTCTACAGTCAAGTGTCACTCAGAAATGCTGCCACAACCCAGGTTGCTCCNGGTGCTCTGCCCCCTTCTTGTCTCAGTAGCCCCCANTTGTGAGCTGTAGAAAAGAATTAAAGTCCCCAGGTGCTGAGTTTGGATTAGCCCTTCCAAATCGCTTTATTTGATGCAAATGTGGAAGATGGAGTGTGTGGCAGCTCCACTCAGGGCGTTGATGCATCCCTCCTGCAGGCCTTGCTTTCTACCCAGCATGTGAGGCCCTGCTGAGTGTAACACTGTCAGCTTTACTGCAGTGTGCAGTTTTACATCATTTTATGGTTTTTAGTACCCTAAGCATGGTTCTCATTGCCAAAGGGATTTTTTGGTTGGTGTTTGGTTAAATTTTTTCAAATGTTATAAAATCTGAAAATATTGAAAATACCAACAAACAGCTCATGATAGAAAAGCTGAGATTTCAAACATAATAAATGAACAAAGTATACAAATCTGAAAATGTTTTTTAGCATCTATAGCTCATGGTAGCAAAGCTAGGATTTCTATTTAAAACCTATTAAATGAACAAGGCTGAGGTATTAACGTGATGTGGCTTGCCAGTTAATTTAAAATGTGTTCATGACTTTCTGCCTGCTCCACACTCTGACTTTTCAATCTCACAAACACATATGCCGCTGGATGAATAATTTATGGTTTAGCACATAAATATTTTATGGCTCGATTGTTTGCATAGTGCATTTTTACATGTGTTGAGAGCATCATTTTTATGTAAAGTGGATCTCTCAGGAGGTGAGCCTTTTACCATGTCCCTGCTAACATTCCAGATGTTGAATGCGGAGGAGGCTTTTACATCAGAAGCTTGGTCAGTGACATTGGCAAAGGTAAGCAGAAAGACGAACTATCGTGTGGAGAGCAATGCTCCTTTTTGATGGGAAAGGGAATTTTCTGTTTTTCATTTTTCTGAGTACTGGCTGAGGAATTGAACTGTTGCTGCTTTTAGCTCAGATGCATTGTGGGTTTATAGCACGCACTTACAAGCCCCAGCAGCTGCAGTGAGGCGCTGGTAATGGGCGTGGGCCTGAAACACAGAGAGAGGAGCAGAGAATGAACATAGTGACAATGGATGAAAAAAAACCAACATTTTTTTCAAGTAAAAACATTTTAACTCAAAGTGAATGTCAGGAACAAAAAGATTTATCCTTCTAAAAATTATTTACATTGATACAAATCAGTTTTTTTTTAAACTGGAAGCCACATCTTACAAGCACCTGGAAAGTTCTGGTTCTGCCTCCCCTGTTCCCTGGTCACATGACAGTGGACAGGTCACATTATCTTATTTGCAAAATAAGGGGAATAATTACCTCTTGGGGTTGCTTCAGTGCCAAGTGGTTTTGAAAAGCAGGTGTAAGGGAGTTTAAACCTCGAAAGAGTCTTCCCTGCTTAAGCTCTGGTTTACCTCAGGCTCTGGACTCTTGTCCTGGGCNGGTACCCTGAGACGTCGGAGTGGAGTTCCATCGTCTGAAAATTTGCAGATTGTGAATAGTGTGTGGCTCACCTTACGTTTTCCCTTTTGGGTGCTGTAGAACTCTCTTCCTGTGCCAACGTGCTGGAGCTCACCCGCACCAAACAGGGGCCATTTACACTTGAAGAGCACGCCCTCCCTGAAGACAGATGGACCATCGATGACATCGCACGGTCCCTGGAGCACTGCACATCTCTCTTGCCAGATGAGTTGGCATTTAAAAAATCAAGATCTGAGCAATCCAGTGACCAGGCTTTAAGCTATGAATATATAACTCTAAGTGAGACAAAGCGAGAAGAGGAAGCAATCAAGACACTTTGAGACCAGCCAAGGAGAACNGTTTCCTGGTTGGTGTGTGTACCCTGACCCAGGAATGGTCATNTCTTTGCAAGATGTCTTAATGTCGCTGAATGATGAATGTGATTGGATTCAGATAAATAAGCTTTCTGAATTTGATCTTTCCTTAGTCTTTTTCGTATGAGAAAGTAAACAATTTTCTAATTACGGAAAACAAGTAGTCCTGTTAGTGTCACAGAAGCAAGTGTACTGAATGTCACGTTTGCTTTGTTTAAACTGCCAGGGGCTTCCCTTGTTCTGAAATTCTTTGAGTGTATTTGAAGTGTTCAGTATTGAACTGTTCCGTGTGTTTGCAGAGCTCATAGCTGTTGTGAAGCTCTGTACTGATGGACTGTAGTCATCTGTGGCTGTGTTTCTTAGCTCTTGAAAATGAATGTTTTTCTAATAAATACTTGGAAATGCACAAACTTCTGCTTCTACTACTAACAGAATGTAATAGGTTAGTATGTGCTTAGTCTTGTGTCCTGTTTAGAGCAGAACTCAGCTCCTGTAGCTGTGTATTGTGGCAGCTATTTCTGTGGTCAACCACATCATATCAAATGACTAAAAATGTGATTTTTAGAATATAAACTAAAGAATGTATCTTGGATTACAGTTCTCTCCTGCCTGCTTGTCCGTGTTTGTCTGTGTCTCTCTGTGGAGCCGTGATCCCTGTGACATGGTTTCTGTAGTTATTTGCTCCCTCAGGTGATACTGTGGCATGGAGAGCATGGCCCAGCATCATCAGCTCCTCTGCAACTCTCAAAGGCTTGTTTCACATAGCTTTAGGAAGTTCTCAACCCCTGTAATATGATCTTGAGAATGTGATCACCTTTAAAAATAGCAAATTCCATGAGTGCCTAATTTTTTTTGTTATGGGAATATTTATTTATTCATTTATTTGTGTGTTTTGGGTTCTTGGAGACAAGGTCACCTTAACTCAGGATAGTGGAGCTAGAAAGAGGCTCAGCATACCTTAGAGGTTAGGTCCAAGCACCAACATCAGGTGTCTCCTACTACTCAAACCCAAAGAGATTCAACACCCACTTCTGTCCTTGTGGGCANCTGTGAACACTCATGCCCTCATGCACACACAGATAAAATAGTTACTTTAAAAGGTATATAGATTAACCCAGGATGACCTCACTCACTGTACAGCCAGGGCTCCTCCTGTTTCTACTCCCAAGTGCAGTGATTATGGGAGCACACCGCTGTATCATGTAGGCATGTAATACACGGTAGATATGATGACATTCAGATCTTCATTTCATAAAGAATATTTTCAAAAAGATTTATTAAACATTTTATAAAATACACGTTTTTATACTTTTTGGATTGCCATTCTTTTTAAAGGTCATTGCATCTAACTAAAAATATTTTAAATAAGCAGACTAATGGTCTTATTATGGTTACTGTAATGTAAACCTAATATAAAAAGTTAGTTGCTTCAACAGAACATTCTCAGTATATTGGCAACATTTTTAATAAAAATATTAAAACTGATTCTGGGCAGGCAAGATGGCTCAGCAGGTAAAGAAAGCTACTTGCCCTCACGCCTGATAAAAACTGAGTTTTGGTCCCTGGGTAACTTATGTGATGGAGGGAGAGAACTGACTGCAGCAAGTTTCCCACATCCACTCTGCAGCACGTGCACACACACACACCCACACACACACATTTTAAAATTTAAAAACTAATTCTTAGTATAAGACAGAAAAAAAGAGTATTGATATCATGGTAAATTTATAAATTAGAAGTTTTGTAATTTTGAGCCCGGTGTCATGGTGCAACCTTTAATCCCAGCACTCAGGAGGCAGAGGCAGGTGGATCTCTAAGTTCAAGGCCAGCCTGGTCTACAGAGTGAGTTCCAGGACAGCCACGACTGGAGTGAGACCCTGAAAGTCTATAACTTTGCTCCTGTCTAGTTCCCTGTAATTTGTGTAAGCAAACGTGGCAGTAGATCCCGCCCATTAGAACGTCTGTCTTCATGAACAGCTGAAGTCCGAAGAGACCACACGTCTGAAGGATTTCTTTTGTCTTTTTCAGTATAAACTTTANACACACACTGTTCTGATAGGAAAGAGTAGACTGTGAAAAGGCAAGTAAATTCTAGAAATGGTAGCCAGTTCTTTCTTTTTGTTTGAAAATGCTGAGGAAAATTGTATAAGTTAAAAATTTCCCCACAAAGTTCCCCATCCTAGTGCAGCCATTTTGAATTTTATTTTTATATTGTATTTCCCTCTTTATTTACATAATCCAGGCACCTGTGCTCTGATTGACTTTTCATGTGGTTTTTAATCTGAGTGTACTTAGTTTGGATGATGATCTCAGTCCTGTTGGTGCACACGTAAGTGCTTCTCAGTTTTCTCAGGACATGTTCTCAGAGTGTGGTTATTGTAGGTGGTGCAGTAAGAACAGTTCTGTGGTTCCCAGGGTGGCCACATTTACAGTCTCACCATTTGTTTGGCATTTTATACATTGTTGCTAAAGTTTCTCTGCTTTTGTGTGATTTGTCTTTATACTCTGTTCATTTGTATAAATAAACGTCTTGATGGTTTCTTTATATGTTGCGTGAGTTATTTACAGTAACGCTTAACAGAAATATTCTTCATGGCCTGTCTNAGTTTCTTTTCCAGGTCCTGTGATTAAATGCCCTGACAAACGTGACCAAAAGGGGAAGCGCTTACTTTGGCTCCAGTTCAAGGGTGCAGCCCGTCAGAGCAGGCATGTCAAGCTGCTCAGAGCACTCCATGGTCAGGACTGTTCAGCCACAAATGTTAGTACTCCCTGGCTTTCTCCATTTTACACAGTCCAGGACCCCTGCCTAGGGAATGGTCCTGCACACTGCTAAGTTAACATAGGTCTCATGCTTCAATTAACCTGTAAGATCCTCCTCCCAGGCATGCCCAGGGCCCGTCTCCCAGGAGGCACTGGAGCCCGCCAACCTGGCAGCACCGAAGACACGTGTCTTGCTTTTTAAACTTGGGTTTTGGTGCTCATACTTGCTGACTCATTTTCTTCATTCTGCCATTGTCACGTGTGTAAATATGAGTAAAATATATTAAAATTTAAAGTGTTTTTAACTTTTGTGGGTAGCTGAAACCAAGACATTGCTCTGAAAAAGTTCAAGAGTCATCCTTTTTTATATTTTAATCAAAACATTGAAGAAATATATATGATTTANGTGTCTTAGGCCTTAAGATACATGGCATAATAAAGTTGTCTTACTTACGGGCAAAAGGCAAGTTAGAGTTTTCCGAAGATACACCGCAGCGTGGAACACACCCAATCACCTCATTTTGATTCTTTAACCCTTATGTTTCTGAGAAATATTGTGTTCACCTGAAAGTTGTTTAAAATAGTCATAGATTTATTTTCTGACCTTAAATCCACAAACATTTATAAACTCAGAATTGCGATTGGTGAACAAGGGATAAACTCACATTTCCCTGTGCTCACTGGATCTTTCTTTCTTCCATAATGAATTAATTCAAGGTTGTGGACTCATCGGGATCACCCATCTAAGAACAACCGGTACAGTTTATGGCCTTCTGACTAGTTTGAAATCTATTTCAAACTTACAATGAACATTTAGAGGTTCAATTAGATGGTGAGTCGTTCTGTTTCAAAGGAAGAAAGTAATTTACATTGTATCATGATCTGGATAATGGAAAAACATGATTCAAAATCACTCTAAAGTGCCATGCATTTATTAAACAGATGAAGACAACTGTGAAGTTTGGGCACTGAAATTATTGTAATAGCCTTAAAATTTAGATAGAAGGATTGTCTTAAAGCGTTTGGTTCTTAAGGTGTGTACAGTTCCAGCTTGCCCTGGTCCTCAGCATGCATCACATGTCACTCAGATTGGCAATGCCTTCATTTAGCAACATGTAAATTAAGTTCTTCAAATAGTATGTTTTCAGATTGATGTTAAAAATGCTGAAACCAGTCATAAAGTTGTTAGGTATTGTTTTCTATTTCATTTCTCTTAGAAAACGATGTAGTAAGATTGTCTCTGTGTCTGCCATCTATCAGCTCTTTGATGGGTCATGTCATGTTGGAGGGACTCAGTTTACTCACCCTAGCGACGAAGGGGACCGTCTGGCCTGTTTTTAAGACCCTCCACAGCCGAGCATTGGGCTTTGTGCTCTCAGGAACTCATTCCTCAGGAACTTGGGGTTTATGACATTTACTGATTCTGGAAGATTTTCACCCTTCATTTCTTAGCGTAGTGCATGTCTTGTAGTTGTTAGTCTTTTCATAGGCTCACATTTCCTTCTGGACGTCAAACCCCTCTTTCATGGTTCCCATCCCTGTATCCCTGCATGCTGGATCCTGAGTCTCCTCAAATCTTTTTTCCCAATGCTTCCTTCTGCTACTTTTCTTTACTACCAGTCGCTTGTTTCAGTGACTACTGTATTCTGTTTTATTTCTAAAACATCACAGTGTACTATATATAATGTATTATTTCAAATCTGCCTCTTTCAGTGTGTGTCGTGTGCCCTCCTCATGGCACAAAGGATTGAACCTCATTCATATTTAGACATTGTCCTACCACCGAGCTATATCCCAAAGCCCCGTGTTGTCTTATTCCTTCATCAGGGTTTCTGTGAACATGTGTTTTTAAATTTTTATTAGTGACTTAATATGTATACAGAAAATTGTTCATAAGTGTAGAACTTCACATTGTTTCAGAGACAGAACACATGGAAGCAGTGTGTAAATCAAGAATCAGAATACTAACCCTGCCTGCCCCTAAGTCTTAAAGCTTTTTTGGTCACTAGCTCCCTGCCCCCACCCACCACCCAGAGTAACACCTTTAACATTGTGTATTTTTATTATCTTGTCTGTTTTGTGCTTTATATAGATGTAAGCATATGGTTTGTGTGCTTCCATGTCTGCTCAAGCTCAAGGGTGTGTGTGTGTGTGTGTGTGTGTGTGTGTGTGTATTTATGTGTGTGTGTGTTTTTATTTTGTTGCTGCCTTAGCCCAGGCTGCTATGGCAAATGCCACAGATGGGATAGCTCAGTCAGCAGCTGTTTACTTTGGGAAGATCAGGGTGCCAGCATGGTCTTGTTCCTGATCAAGTCTCTTCTGGGATGGATAGGAAAGTCCCTGTCCCCTCCTCTTCACACAGGGCACTAATCTCATCGTGGGCTCTAACTCAAGGGCTTATCTAAGTTTAATTGGTTCCCACAGGCTCTACTTTCTAGCATGATCGTGGTAGCAGCCCAGGCTTGGGCTGTTGGAGTGGTTTGAATGAGAACATCCCTATAGGCTCAGATATTTGAATGAATGCTTGGCCCCAGTTGGGGACAGACTTGCTGGAGGAAATATGTCACCCTTTGAGATGAAAAGCTTTGTGAGTGAACTCTCATCTGCCTGCCTNAGCCTCCATGCCTCTCTGTGATGGATCCTCATCCCTCTGAAACCATAAGCACAAATCCCCCCTTCCTTCTAAAAGCTGCTCTTAGGTCGTGGTGTGTTGTCACAGCAGCAGAAAGGAAACTGATGTGAACATCAAACAAGCATTGGGAGTCAGACAACTTCCAACTGCTGCCTGTGATCATGGGCTTTGTGTTTGGTTACTGGTTAGTGTCCCCTGTGCTTAGCATTACCTGTTCCTCTGTGTTTTACTCAATGATAGGCACTGTTGCTGTGTCAGATGATGGGCTCTATGAACTATCTAGTACTGGCTTCCTGCTAAAAATGCACACTCCTTGCGTTGGCTGTTTGTAACAGTGGACCCAGGTCGTAAGGTGTTCAGATGTGAAGCTTTGATTGCTCCCAGCAGCAGGTCCTCAGTGCTTAGCAGCAGTGCCCAGGAGGAATTCGGGCTGTTATGCATCGGTGCTGGCTCTCAATGTTCTCCCAGCCATTTACACAGGTGTCTGTGTCATCACAGTGCAGCTGTAATAGCTGTCTCTTATACACATCTAGATGTGTATAAGAGACAGAACCTCCCCAGTTATATTTGGTCTGACTTTCTAGTCTACTTCCTAGTTAATCTTGTCTGTTTAGTGGTTTCTAGTAATTCATTTACCTGAAATTCCTTTTTTTAAGATTTATTTTTATTATTTTTAAAACTAAATATAGGTCTGTATGTCTGTGTCTCTGTCTGTCTGTCTGCACATGGATATGTACACATGAGTATGGGTGCCCACAGAAGCCAGAGGCATGGAAGCCCCTGAAGCTTGAGTTACAAATGCTTCTAAACCATCTGACATGGGTACTGGAAACCAAACTCCTGCCCTCTGGAAGAGAAGTGTTGGTGAACCCAGAATCACCCACATTCCAGAACCAGGTGTTCCCCAGCCTGCCTTCAGGGACTCAGTGCCAGCAGCTACATCAACGGACGCCAAATGAGACACATTTCCACTGTTGCATGAGTCAAATTCTCTCTCTTTCTCTCTCTCCCTTATCTGTCCCTCCCCTCCCTCTCTCTCTCTGCCACAAAACCCAAACAAGCAGCAAGTACTCTTAGCCACTGAGCCATCTCTCCAGCCCTCACCCCGCTCATCTGAAATTCTCAGAGTGTGTTCTAATACTGTTTTTTGAATCTCAGACAAGGCAAACTGTCCTCTTGTGTTGCAAAGTGGGGTCCTGGGTTCATTCCATGAATCTTTATCTGTGTGGACAGTGGCTTGCTCCGGAGCATCCCTGCAGAGGCATGGGAGATTAGCTCTTCCAGGTACACCANAGGCAGCACTGTTCCAAATGTGAATGTGCCTTGTAATAAAACTCCAGGTACGCAGCAAAAGACAGAACTGAAGAGAAACAGAGAAGACTCTGTCAGAACTGGCGACATCAGCTCTCCCTGTGACTCACAGACAAAGTAGGTAAAGCCCAGGAAACAACAAAACCAAGCGTGGTAATGCTATGAAAAAATTGANCACTAACAATCATGTGACCTAAGTGACTTTTGTAGAATGCTGTGCCAACAGTGGAAACACAGTTGGAAAGAATGTACAAGGTCAGTTCAAGGTCAACCATTTCAGTCTCGTAATGCAACTTGTAATACACTTACAAGATTAAAGCCATATAGTTTATAGTCATGTATTTTGTCATCTCCAACGCAGTAAAATTAAGAGACCAATCAGAATTCCTCTAATATTTAGAAATTAAATAATAAACTTCAAAACAACGTCATGGGTGAAAGATATATCACAATGGAAATTATTTTAAATGGAATCATAACCATGTAAAGAGTACAAAAACACCAAGAGCTAAAAACATGCAGTTTTCACAACCGAATAACCAACATCTTGGAAAACCCTATAGCCAGTAACATACTTATTAAAGCAAATAAATGCTTTCAAAGACCAGAACAAGGAAATGACTATTTGTCTATATCTCTAGCTGTCTTCTATGTATCTGTCCATCTATCATCTACCTGTCCATCTGTCCACCCTATCTACTATTAGTTCTGCTAGAGAATCATGACTGGACAGCCACTTCAATTGTGTCTGCCTATTCTGTATTTTGCCCAAAGTATGTTTGTTCCCCATCTCTTAGAAGAATTTCTCACCCCTTTGAATTTACCTTGCATCCTTCACGCCCTGATNTCTCAAAGCAATATCCAGTGTCTTGTTATGATTAGAGTAGAATTTGATACTCTCTTGTGGCTTTCTGTATGCTTAAATTATGCCCCCAGCATTTATAGTTGAAAGAATTTTGAGGTTTCGTCTATTTTTGGTAAAAATGGACCCCACCATATCCTAAAAGTGTTTAAGAAACTAATGTTGTGGTTAATTTTAGTTCTTTAGAAACCAGTCTGTGAAGGGACAGTACTCAGTCNGCAGGATGCTNGTGCCGGCATGAGGACCTGAGTTTAACCCCAGATCCATGTAGAAAACCAGGTGTGATGGCACATGCTGGTGATCCCAGCACTGGGCAGGCAGAGACAAGAGGTCCCTGGTGCTCCCTGGCCAAGCAGCCGAGACCAGCCTGCAAATCCCAGGCCAGTGAAAGACTGTCTCAGAGAACAAAGTGGAAAGCATACTGAGGAATGGGAACCAAGGTTGAGCTGTGGCCTACACACACACACACACACACATGCACACACACACATGCACACACACACATGCACACACACGCACACACACACACAGAGTCTCACACTCAGTCACACATATACCCATAGTTTCACACACTCAGACACACACACACATATACACACTCACATACACGCACAGTCTCACACACACTAAAAATCATAATCTGTCAAGCAGTAAAGAAAACATTTAATTTTTCCTGTATTGGGTGCTTTGAAACATTTCACCTTCTCATCCTTCCGTTACAAGAGAAGACAGCACAGAGAAGTGGCTTCTAACTCCAAATTATTGNGTTAGCCAGGACAGCACTTAGAGGCCAGGCATCAAGTCACTAATGTTCTCTGGGTCCACGGAGCTGGCAATATGATTGAAAGGTGATGACTGGTTCATTTTATTCTGTGTAATTTAAATACATCAGTTGTCAAAATATTCACAAGTGACTTTCCTCTGAGGAGATAAGGTATGGTATACAAAAGACGTGATCCAGGCCTTTAAGAGCTTTCACTTAACTTGAGATGGGACTTCAATAAGCATACACACACACATACACATACACACACACCTAAGTAGCAGTGCAGGGCTATGTCCTATCGTCAGTGAGTGTGTTTGTCAAGAAGGATTTAATGGAACAATAATTTGTTCCTGAAAACATCTGTTACACTCCCACTGGAAGGAGAGGANAGAACACAGAATGTCATTGGAACAGACAGGCTTTGAGTCACTCTAGAACTGTATATCCAGAGAGTCAAGAAGACAGAGCAGCNGAAGGAGAGATTAGTCCAGCAAAGATGGCAGAGGACATGGCATGGTCAGTCAGTAAGAGTCTAGTCTGCATGGAGGAAATGGTCTGAGTCATTTGGAATGATGTCATTTGGAGCCTTGAAATTTCATCAGGGTTCAGAGATGTTTCAGAGGACAGACTGGCTCACACGGCAGCTTTACTTAAGGAGGTTACACTAGGACAGCTCAATAGGTAGAAACAGGAGCAGACACCTAGTTAGAAATGAGTATGGAGCAGTCATGGCAGATTGAGGTCATAAACTACAAACTGAAGTATCATTAGGTGATAGACATTTGAATGAACAGCAAAAAAGAAATTGATGGTCCTTAGTGATTTGCTAGATAATTGAGGGTTAGGAAATTGAAGGACAAAATGATTAGCAATAATTTTTCTTGAAGGAAATGAAGCTGAAATTTTGTATGAGTAGCATTTTCTTAGGCATTGAGTAGCTGATAACAGTTGCCTGTGATGGGGACATCCACCATGCATGCCCCTCTTTTACCAGAGGATGAGCCTCTTGGAAGGCTCTCCAGAGTGTGTGGTGTGTAGGGGTCTGTTGATGTTAGTCTATATTTAGGGCTTCCTAACTGTGATTTGAAGCACTAAATCTTGCTAGTGGTTAAATGCATGGGCTCTGGATGACACATTTTCCCAGCCCTGCTGCTACCATTAGCTATTAACCTTAGACAAGTTAATTTACTTTCCTAAGCCCCAGTTTCCTCGCTTGTCAAGTGGGTGTATTACTACTCTCCTTCACAAAGTCCTGAACCCCAAATTAGATGATTCAGATAAGATGTTTAGTATGATTCTTAGAGTCTAGGAAATAGTGAGCAGTGAATAGCTGCACATACCACACACCTGACTTTACATAGAGGATGAATGTGACATTCTCCTGGTCTATGGGCCTAATCATATGCATTTCAGAGATGCTTTCTCTTCTTCGAGTAACAAGATGTGAACTACTATAATTTCCTGGCAGCAGACATTATTAAAAGGTGAGATAAGCACTGATGCAGGGAGAAAAGACTTTAGAGAATAGGGATGTCCACATTTGCACAGGAGGCATATTAAGTGCCCTACACTATATGCACATATTTAATCCAGTTACTCTTTGCTTGGAGGCCCATCCCATCATCTCCCCCATCATCTGAGAGCTTGTGTTTGAACCATGCCCAGCTGTTTTCTATAAAACTGGTACCAAGCAGTCCCAAGCCAGATTTGTCTCTACATATATAGACACAGCATTAACGTTAGTACAGCAGTTTTTCTTCGTGGTGTCACAGTCCAGTTTCATTATCTNTAGTTAGCCACTATCTGAAAATATAAAATAGGGATTTCTAGCTATGAACGTTTCGTAAGTTCTATGTTATTACATTCATTGGAGTGTTTTTCATTACCATTCTGTTTTATTATTAGTGGTTGGTTGCTATACCTTACTGCCTCATTTATANCATAGATTTGTAATAGAAAATGGCAGACATGAGTTTTGTACTTTCTGCAGATTGAGGCATTCAATGAGGATCTGGGAATGTGCCCCTGCAATAAGAAGGCGCTAATTACCTTAAAACCCTTTCACTTACATTATTTCATTAGTCCCTCCCAGCTAANCTTGTGACATCAGTAGGATCTGTCTTTATTTAGGTGAAGAACTTGAAGTGGCACTGAGGGCATGGTGACTCACCAAGAGGTATACTAGTAGTGTCACAGGGTTAGGGCTCTGCACATTCATGGCTGTTTGCATCACATCTGGAGAGAAGTGCTCTGAGGCACAGATGTTTAGTGGGAGGGATGAAACGTGGTGTAATGCAAAAAAGAAAAAAAAAGAAAGAAAAGAAAACAATTTTAAATAAAAAGACTGGGAATGAAAGCAGAGAACGACATTTGTTTCCATTCTAGCATGGCAGAAAATGAAATACTTCTGGTTTGAGCCTGAGCACGGGGTGGAACCGGCAGTGGTTTAGCTTGGGTGAGACCCCTCTTGGACCACATCTGGTCTGGGACTTCTTGGTATGGGTTTTANANAAACCAGCTGGGCACAGTTCAAAGACGATCAGCAACATGACGGAGGAGCTGATGGGTGGATTTATTAGCACCCATCAGATTTAAATATGTGCAGCCCAGCTAAGAGGAGGCTAAATTTATACAAGTATCTGAAGTGTGTAAANACTAAAAAGGGAGATTATTCATTTAGTACAAAACACAGGGGCATGACATGCAATGCTAGGATAAAAACTTAAGCTAAGCATATAAAAATTTTCCTGATAATGAATCTATTAAGGCTGGTTGTGGCTCAGCCTTTCTCTAGAGAAGCAATAGAAATTTCAAGCCTTATTGTTTTAAACACTTTCTTGGGAACTAGGTATTAGGTGTTAGAGCATTGTGACTCATTTGGTCAGCTGTGATAATGGTCTCATGGTTGGATAAGGAAATGACACGCAGTCCCCAGCACCTCATGTAACTGGACATGGTGGTACACACCTGTAAGCCCAGCATTAAGGAGGGGGAGGGAGGAGGATTAGAAATTCTAGATCATCTTTGACTATGTAGCAAGTTTGAGGCCAGCCTAGAAAAATGAGACCCTGTCCCCAAAACCAAAAGTAGGAAAGGGCAGCAGGATGACTCAACAGGTAAGAGCGCTGCCACTAAGCCTGATACCTGAGTTTGCTCCCCAGAACTCAACATGGTNGAAAGGGAGAACTGACTCCTGCAGGCTGCCCTGTGACCTTTGCCTGTGATACTGTGACACACACACCCATGTGTGGCAATACGTTATGATTAAAGTATTTCTTACACTCTAAGAGATTTGAACTTTGGCTGGACCTCACAGCCAGAGGTCACTTAGGACTGCTGTCCTACTGTGTACTCAGGCTTTGTTTAACCTGCCTTTAGGAGGATAATGTAACAATCAACCTTACCTGCCTTGGATTAAACAACTTTTACAACTTAAGCTAATGCTTAGCTGTAATCTAAAGTTACGTTCTTTCATGCCCCTGACCAAAGTAATGCATGTGTTTCATGNCCCTGACCAAAGTAATGCATGTGTGTGTGCATTTGTGTTTGGATAATTTTTTGCTGCAAATGTCAAATAGGATGAAAGTGACCTTATAAAATGAGTATCCACTATACATTCTGAAAGCAGCATTCAGATATTGCTTGATAGTGTTTGTTTGTTATCTGGGTCAGGTGGAGTCAGTTGAAGTCAGTGACTTTATGCCACGTAAAACTCTGTCAAAGATTTGTGCAAAAAAATCCCTCATTCTTTCCCTGTGTGATGCTTTCATTGTTGGTCAATAAAAGAGAGAGAAAAACCTGCTGTTAGGATACAGACAGGCCAATACATAACAAACACACACACACACACACACACACACACACACACACACAGGAACAGACGGAGTCATAGGACAGCCTTCAGGCAGGCACAGAATCAGACTCATAGACAGGCAGACAGAGGACAACAGAAGACGCAGGAACAATAAAAAATTCAAATCTGGGCTGGCACTTCGTTAAGTGACATCCAGGGGAAGTGCTTGAATTTCTTTCTGTGATGTGATACTGACACATTATTGGTGACTCTGAGTTTATTATTAATCAAACCAAACACACAAAATAAATAAATGTAAAAGGTTTAAGTCTTTTCTCCAGGTGTTACATACACTGGGTTATTGNCATACGACAACCTAATAAAGAGATTTGCTTTACAATACTGCAGCAAAGAAAGAGATGAGGGAAAAGAAATAGAAGGAAGGGGGGGAAGAAAGAGGAAGAAGATGAGAGAAAGAAGGATGGATGAAGCCAGCATGGCAAATTCTTGATCATCTGACTCTTAGAGGAGTACTGACAGTACATTTTACTCTTTTTTTCTGCTTTCTCATATGCTTGAAAAGCTTCACAATAAAAAGTGTTGATTACGTTTTCCTGAACAAAATTCAGCAATTACCTGTCCCTGGGCTCTGGGACTTAAAATGCCTTCNGTCGGGTGAAAAGACTTCTGCTCAACCAAGACCCAGGAACTTTTCCATCTTGCTCTTGAGATGAAAGGCCCTTTCTAAAGCTGTAGATGGAAGTCAAGAAAATCCATAGTGCCAGGCAGTAGTGGCGCACGCCTTTAATCCCAGCACTTGGGAGGCAGAGGCAGGCGGATCTCTGTGAGTTCAAGGCCAGCCTGGNCTACAAATCGAGTTCCAGGACAGGCCCCAAAGCTGCACAGAGAAACCCTATCTGGAAAAAGCCCTTAGCAAGTGCACATCTCTTGTGTCATTCCCAGAGATGGGTTTTTTAAGGTGAAGGGCAGATTGTTGAACCACTTCTCACAGGCCACCCCTGATCTTCTGTCGTTGAGGGAAGATCCAGTGTCTTTGGAATGACAGAACCTTGGTCTCTCAAATGGAGAAACACTCCCCTCTTGTTGAGTTTGGGAAGAAAAAGGGTCATCCAAAAAAGGGAGTGTGTGTGTGTGTGTGTGTGTGTGTGTGTGTGTGTGTGTGTGTGTGTTTAGATAAGAGTGGAGGTAAGTTGGATATTTTGCTCAGCTGATTTACAATACTCCTGTCTTACCTTTCAGGTCATTGGAATTAGAGTCGTGTGCCTCTATGTTCAGCAGGAAGGGAAAGATTTGAGAACCCCAGTAAATATAAATCTAGAGATTAAAATAAAAACAGAAAACAATAAAGCCAGGCTGGGGAGATAGTTTTTCAGGTAAAAACTTGCCAGGCAAGTAGGAGCAGCATTTGAACCCTCTGTACCCACGTAAACGCCAGATAGGTCTCCTGGTGACCAGCCTGTAGTTCCAACATGTCAAAGACAGAGGCAGGCTCCCAAGAGCAAGATGGCTAGCTAGGCTNGTCAAAGCTATGAGTTCTGGGTTCAAGTGAGAGATATATAAGATGCAGAGTGATAGAGGAAGACATCAGACACAAACTTCCGGTCTCCACATGCACACACACTTGGAGGTATACACCTGAACATACATGCACTCACACGTGCAAAAACAAATAAAACCAAATCAAAACAATAGAGAATGGAGTTGGAGTTCCAGCTCANTGACAGAGTGCCTGCCTAGCATGTGTGAGCCTCGAAGCTCTGCAAAGTTTTTGGTTATTTTTTTTTTAAAGGAAGAATTTATAAAGCAAACTCTTTCCGTCATTTCTCCTCTCTGAGAAGACCTTGCCTCACCTTCTTGCTTTGATTGTTTATGGCAGGAAGTCTGAAGAGCTTTTGTAGTGTAGGTCTTGTGTGCTTCTTAGTTTGCTGGAGGAATATAAATATTTGATCTGGATGCTGCCGACGGCAATCAAGCATGAACAAAGCCTGATACCCCAGGAGCTGTAGTGTCTGAAATTTTCTAGAACGTACAACTAGGCCAGCGTGTGGCAGGAAGAGGTGGAGACGGGCTTATGTGAAGGTGACTCTGGGCATGCAGGAACTACCTGAAGGGGATGTGGAGTGGGTGGGATGTGTGCCGCAGGCATTCTTTCTGTAGCCCCAATAACTGTCTTGGGCCAGGCCAGTATCTCCCACCAGGACTCTTGAAGAAGAGGTCATTAAGCTTCCCCGGATCTGCCTTCCACATCATCCTCTGCCTACTGAGGTGTCATTTCCCCTTCTTAAGCTCCTCAAACCTACCAAATAAAGCTGGGTAAGTCAGGCCTAGTTTTCCNACTACATTCGTGGTGTTTGGTACCATCCTCATATAAAGATGTGTCAGGGAGGCTGNTGTGGTGGCACACGCCTTTAATTCCATCATCTGAGAGGCTNAGGCAGGTGGCTCTCTGAGTTGGAAGCCAGGCTGGTCTACATAGAGAGTTCCAGGCCAGCCAGGGCTGCATAGTGAGAACTTGTTTCAAACGACCAACCTGAAGAAAAAGTGTTTGCCAGCAGCTAGGGAGATTGTTCAACTGGTAAGGTGCTGGCCACACAGGCAGAAGAGTCTAGTTTGTTCCCAGATCCACAAAAACAAACAGACAAACCCCAGGTGCAGGGGTCATGAACCTGTAGTCTTANCACTGGAAAGGTGGAGACAGGAAGATTCCTGGGACTTGCTGACTAGCCAGTCTACCTGAATCAGCAAGCCCCAGATTCAGCTAGAGAACCCTGCCTAAATAACCAAGGAATAGCGGAACATACCTATCCTCCACGTGCATATACACACANGTGTATATACATCTGTACATACAAATTCACATAGGAATGTGTACACTANTCTCTTCGGCCATTGTGGGTCGCTGTAACAAATACCTGAGGTTTGGTGAGATATCTAGAAGAGAAAGCACAGTTGTGCACGTCCAGAGCATGGTGCCAGCAGCTATCATCCTGGGCTTCATCACTACAGATCGCATTAGGATGGGAGCAATCGTACTGTAAGTCAAGGAAGCAGAANGCACTAGACCAGTGTCACGCTTTCATGGGAACCGACTAGAAGCCCATGAGAACAACACTGATCCCTTCTGAAATATCACTCTGGGTGACACAACCATCTTCCCCTTGGGCCCCTTAACACTTAAAGGTTTCATGACCTCAGCAGCGCCACACTTAAAACCATGCCTCCAGCACACGAACATGTGGGAGTGGGCTCAGGCCAGCTCCTAACAGAAGCATCCTTCCTGTGTCTTTTCATGGCCCAACTTAAAACTTACAGTCACGAAGTCTTTTTTGATGGCCCACTCAGAATTAATCCATGTTCATTTCAGTTACCTCGACACCTCATACATAAGCTTATTGCTATACTTAACACCCTGTTCTAATAGTATGCTTAGTTGCCTGTCTTCCCTGCTAGACTGTGCGCTCTAGGAGAACAACCACGTTCTCATCTACATTTCCCAGTGCCTGGTATAGTCGAGGCACTCAACATCATTGAATAAATCTCGGAAGCTGTGACGTTCCAAATGGAAGCTCGTCAAGTTTAAGTGGCTGGAACAAGTGAGGCGACCTTCATCCAGCACATGCNCAGTGTTCTTAGGGCCTCGGGTTTGCCAGTCTTGCTCAAGGAGAGCATGCTCCATGCCCAGGAGATTAGCTGTTCTTTAATTTAGACTTTCAGCAGTGTAGTCAGTCCCTGAGTGGGCAACTGTTCCCTCCATTTCTGTGTCTTGAGAACAGGATGATAAATAATGCAGTGATGGCACAGGAGATATTAATTCTGCTACCTCGAGCTGCCGTTCAACTTTAGAACCCAGGAAGGAAGCAAGACTTAACACAACGTGCAGCAATTTGCGGCGGCTTTTGTTTGTTTGTTTCCGCTTAACCCAGGCGAGAGCGCAGTTTGTTTGGCTTCTTCCTCAATAAGAAGCATCTTGATGTAACTAGTCCGGACATCTGTCCCACTTTCAAAAATTACAAGTTTCGATCACTGCTAAATTGTACAGATTCCAATCTGTCTGCTCTGCATACATTTGCATTCATAAAAGCGGAATCAGGCTAAAAGTCTTTCTAATGTAATCCCCTAAATGCATGAAGTATTAGATGGCTTTCCCCCACTGGTTCATGCGTTGCTAGGGACTTAAAAGGATCATTGATTTGAATTATTTAATGTGTACAGCAAGTTGAGTTTCTTTTTCCTAAAAAAGGAAGAACCGTCTTTGAGTATTGCTTTAGTTTTTAATTTCTATTAACATTTATTTATTTATTTATTATTTTTATGTTTGGGTTTTTCGAGGCGGTTTCTCTGTGTGGTCCTGGCTGTCCTGCTCTCTCTGTAGACCAAGCTGGCCTCAAACTCAGGGATCCNCCTGCCTCTGCCTTCNGAGTGCTTGNATTAAAGGTGTGTGCCACCACTTATTTATTTGTTTATTGGGGACTCATATGTGTGCACGCTCAGAGGTTGGCTTTTGAGCTTTTATCTCCCACCATGTGGATTCCAGGGTGGCCAGCCTTGATGACAAGAGTCATTACTCACTCAGCCATCCTCCCGGCCCTGCTTTATTTCTTTTTCATGTGAAATCTCATTATTCTTGGGAAATAAGTTTAGCTGTATTCACATGAGCTCCAAAAAAGGGCCACATTTTCTTCATGTTTTTAAACCGTCCAGGAAATGTTTGATTGTAATGAAACACTGGTGTGAAAATTGGGTTGAAATTGCTGAGCTAAAAATATAGCTATAACTGGGCATTACTCTAATGTTGTAACTTTCTTCTTTGAGGATTGGCACAGACTTAGAGACAAGGAACATTCTAATTTGTAATAAAAATGTCACCCTGAATGTTTGTTGCTGNTTTTGAAATTTTAAGCTGGTTTTCACTCAAACACAGTCAACAATTCTAGACTTGAAATGTTGAACATTTTGTTGTATAATCTAAATCTTAATTCTTATTTATTTATTTTGGTATTTTACTCTCTTATAGAAAAGCAGCTGTGTGTCACATCAGCACAATTTGGCTGCTAACATCTGGGGGACAAAGTTTATTTTTATGCTCTGTTCAGAAAGCAGGCCAGAAATGGAAGTCTTGTTTGTGCCACTTAGCGTGGCTTTCTGTGGCAATCCAGGGCTCTTATTTAATCCCTTTGACAGCACAGCACAAATGCACAAGCCAAAGTCCCATCTATATGTGGCTGCCCGACTTGAGATGAGAGTCTGGGGGGAGGATTCAAAAGATAATGCCGCCATTTACCATCTAAACCAGGCGCTTTTGAGAGCTCACATGGAACACTAGAACAATTAAAAGCCGTTAGTCGCCTCACAGGACCACCCAGGACAAACCATGTGCACTGTCACCTGGACTAGAAAGTGTGCCACTAACACAGCCTGTTGATCTTGTTATATAGCAAATCCCTCTGGGTATTCTAGTGAGTTATTGATGGAACACTGGGCCAAGGAATGATAAGTATGGATTCTAATATTTGGTGCAGCACAACCTTCACTTAGGGTCACAGCAGGTCAAAGTCATGTTAGGACAGAAGACAGAGCAGGAGAAACTGGACAAAGGGTATAAACATGTTCTAATAATAAATAAGAAGTCACTGATGATAAACTTTTGTTATTGGTTAAATACCTTAACCAAAAGAAGCTAACNNTTGAGGAGGNCCGGAAGCCAGCATCCTGCCAACATGAGCTGGGATGTGAGCTGCACCAGGCTCTGCTTCTGAACCTGGAATAAGGTTTTGATGTTACAGGCTCTGAGGTGCAGCTACTACCCCATTTTCACTTAACATCAATTCTTCCTGAATTAATGTATGTTAAAACTAGCTGGGGCTTCTCAAATCTGGGAGACTTGCTTATGTTTCTCCCAGTACGTGTCTTTTCCTTAAAGTCTCTCTGAGGCCTTTCAGTCTCTGTCNGAGGCCTAATGTATGGATGGTAATGCGGGCNTGTATGCAAGGAGCCTGCCAGATGAGAGGAGGGCGAGGCTCGTGCCCTCCAGGCACTACTCTGTACAGTATACAGGAGAGAGAATAAATGGTTCCACTATGCCTGGGTCTGTGCTATCCAAAGAGGACATCCATTAATTTGTTAGGCAGAGGGGCAGTGAAAACATTGTTCTCTNTNTATATTTTCTTGCANACTTGAACTGTGTTCTAAGTTTTTAAAACTAAATACAGATATNAGGACTTAGAGGACTTGGAAAGCCATCTGATTGTAGGGAATCTGACCTCAACTGTAATATCCCACTGTGCCCTGGTTTCCCTGAAAGCNGGCTTGCCTTGTGGAATCCTCTTTCCACAGTGTGCAGTAGTAGTTAATAAAATTCTTGTCTTGTTGGGTCTCAGCACATTCCTGGTTGCTTGCTTTTGGCCTTTGCTGTGGGATTTCCTTGCTCAAATAGCTGACACTAGGCCTTGGCATTTGTCTCCCATTGTGCCTTCTCCCTGGACAGCTTACCTAAAGGACCTGGGATGTGGACACTGTCATCTTTCTGCTCCCACAACTCCAGCCTACCTCACAAAGGGCTCCCTTTGCTCCCCACAGGAGTCGTCCATCTTTGCTATTGGCAGAGNTAAATGAGGTCTGGGCAGAAGCAGATGTGGAAATCCAGAAGCAATGAATGCCATTGCATGTGCCCAGTTTGAGGAGTGTTCGGCGTCTAAGAATTGGTCTTGAGGCAAGTGTAGTGAATCTTTCTCTGTCCNGCCAGCCAGCTCCCAAATAAGACATGGAAACATTATTAATTATGAAAGCCTGGCCTNAGCTTAGGCTTGTCCCACTAGCTCTTATAACTTATATTAACCCATATTTTTATTCATCTACGTTCTACCACGTGGCCTTTACCTCGCTCCCATTCTGTGTGTCCAACCCATTCTGCATCTCCATGGTATCTCTCTCGCGCCTAGATTCATCTCCTACCTCCTCTCTCTCTGCCCAGAAGCCCCACCTATACCTCCTGCCTAGCTATAGGCTGTTCAGCTCTTTATTAACCAACCACAGCAATATATCTTCACACAGTGTACAAATATCCCACAACAGGCAAGTCTGAACTTCCTGGGAGAAAAACTCATGGGGTGGGTGCTGACTACCTGAGTCATCACTGTGTTTAAATTCATAGTGTACTGCCCAATGGCTATCCCAAGGAAAATGGAGGGAAGCTAAANGNCCTTTGAAAGAGATCCCCNAAAGGTGAGGGCTTCCTCCCAGACNCTGGATTAGGCACAAACCACACCCAAACACCTGTTTTCACAGAGAGATCCTTTATTAAGCAAGGAAGAAAAGTTAAAGTGGCTGCTTTCTGACTCAGGCAGAAAAACAGCAGCAAATGACCTTGCAGGTGTCATTCTTAGAAAGAGAAGGTCTGTGTTAGAATGGGCTAGGATGTGGTGGTAAAGGAGATAGGGGACAAGAGGAAGGGGGAAGGGGTATTTGCCCCGGGCAGACAAAGGACTGCCTCTGGATAGANAGGAGACAGTCATGGCACATAGGCAAATGGTGGTTTATAAAGGTTAAGGGAAAACCTTGTGCTAGGATGAGGTGTGTAATTTTAATTGGGATGATAATTAGGTAAANCAAAGGGGGCTTTTGACTGATGGACTTACTTTGATAGCCGGACCTTGGTAGGCAGCCTCAGGAGAAGGAAGTGGCCAAATAAGGGAATAGACCACGGTGGGTAGCTTGTGGGATGGTAATCTAGTGGTTTTCAGCAAGGCAGGGGGAATGGTGGAGAAGGGCAAGGTCTGCCAGAGCCATGGGCTCAAGTGGGCTAGTGTTCTTTTAGCCTTGGAGTCCTTGGTCATTCAAAATCAGACTTAGGAGGTAGGAGGGGGACCAGCAGACAGTGGGATCCTGAGGACCGAGGGCAGAAATGGTTTGGGTCGGGAGATCCGGCGGGAGCTGCTGAGCAGGAATGAGAAAGTCACTGGACACAGAGGACTCTGAGCAACCCTAGGAGAACCTGAAATGATTTGCAAAATCTGTTTGGTGTATGCCTTATCCCAGGCAAATGACCAAAATAAATAATAATAATAATAATAATAATAATAATAATAAACAACTTACTGAGTGCTTCCTGCCTGGTACCCTGTTGTAGAATATTATTTAAGGTGTGTTACTTTTGTTTATGTTGCATTTGTTTAACTCTGTGAAGTTGTGTTACTGTGCCTGTGTAAAACACCTGATGGTCTAATAAAGTGCTGAATGGCCAATGGTGAGGCAGGAGAAAGGATAGGCGGGGCTGATGGGCAGAGAGAGAATAAATAGAAGGAGAAATCTAGAAGAAGAGGGAAGAAGAAGTAGCTGGAGAAGGAGGAGGACTCCAGGGGCCAGCCACCCAGCTGCACAGTCAGCCACTGAGTAAGAGTAAGATTTACAGAAGTAAGAGAATGGGAAAAGCCCAGAGGCAAAAAGTAGATGGGATAATTTAAGTTAAGGAAAGCTGNCTAGAAACTAAGCTAAGCTAAGGCCAGGCATTCATAATTAAGAATAAGCCTCCACGTGTGATTTATTTGGGAGCGGGATGGTGGGCCCTGATGTAGCTTGGTGAGGATAGCAGATGGACAGGCATAAAAAGCCAGGTTAGACCGGAAGTCTCCCTCTTTCCTCCGCTTCA
>LZPO01066274.1:667550-685918 GCA_001675575.1 Neotoma lepida
TGCAACAGTAAGCACATTACTGTGGGTTTTTAATTTTAACAAGGTAATATTTACGATTTGGTTCTTTGAGGGAACAGCTCTATCAGCTTTAGCTAATACTTCAAGATGAGGCGTATTAAGAGACTTGTGCTGAGCTGTGCAGTAAAGAATTCCATTTTGAAGTAAGGGCAAAAAGCATCAAATGACACGTGAAAGTCACTGCCTGAAGGGTTACATAGTATTAAAACTGGGTTAGAAAAGGGACAAATAAGCTGGGTGGTGGTGGCACACGCCTATAATCCCGGCACTCAGGAGGCAGAGGCAGGTGGATCTCTGAGTTGGAGGCCAGGCTGGTCTACAGAGTAAGTTCCAGGACAGCCAGGGCTATACAGAGAAACCCTGTCTCAAAAAAGAAAAAAGAAAAGAAGAGGGACAAATAGGCTAGCTATTCAAAGACTTTCATATAACTCCTGTCTCTTTTTAAAAGTTAATATGAATATCTGTACGATAAATGCCAAGAGGAGACTAATACTTAAGCTGTCCACACAAGCACCAGGAGCCGAAGGTGAAGCATCAACTGTGAGCAGTGCTCTGGGGTTAGAGACTGGGCAACAGGAGGAACGATCAGGACCAGAAGGTGAGGATGGGGCCCTCCCTTAAGAAAGGATTTGAAAAATCAAAGGTGTGTGTTTGGAGACAATATTACACATCTGCTATGGTTGGACAGAGCCCCCGAGATGTATGTGTTAGTATGATGGTTTCAATGAGATGTCCCTCATGGTCCTGGGCCTTTCAATACTTGGTCCTCAGTTGGTGACACTGTTTGGGTAGCCTTGGGTGATGTGGCCTTGTTGGAGGAGTGTCACTGGAGGCAGGTGTTGAGAGTTTAAAGACTAGTACCATTTTGAGTTTGCTCTGTCTGCTTCCTTTTTGTGGTCCAAGATGTGAGCTTTCAGCTTGCTACTCTAGCTGCTGTGCATATCACTTCCATTCCGACAGGCTCCTATCCCTCTGGAATATCCCTCTTAAGCCCGAAAAAACTCTTCCTTCTGTAAGTCGACTTGGTCATGGTGTTTTATCACAGCAACAGAAAAGTAACTAATACAGTTTGAAACTCAACCCCCAACACAGCAATGCTGAGAGGTGAGACTTTAATAGGTGTGTAGGTCACCAGGGTTCTCCAGAGTGGGTTAGTTGCAGTAGAGGCTCCTGATGAAAGAATGGGCTTTTATTTCAGTTTGTAGTTGGAGTCCATGTGCCTGCTACAGATAGGGTATGCTAGAGATTAAATAAGGAGGCTGTTAATACTTGTGATGTAGATAGCATGTGCCTGAGGCCTCACAAGGCGCCTTACACATCTCAAGGCAAGAACCCAGAGACATCCATTGGGAAGGATGAGAACCACTGCTCTGTGGGCATGAGGCTATGTGCACTACAAATATGTGTAAGCCCATATTCCTGTCCATTTGGCAGATGAAGCCTGTACACTGCACACATGACAGTGCCATGTGACTGGTAGTGACAGGCTATGGTCGAGATTGAAGAAAGGAAGCTTTTAATATTTTTAATGTAAATATCCCTTACCTGATCCCTTACCAGGTGCCTAAATATTGACTTCAGTGCTTTGTTTGCATTCTATTGAGATGAAAAAATCTGGCTAAGTGTTTAAGTAATTTATCTACTGTTCCACAGCACGGCACACAGCCCTTTCTAACACCAGAAGACTCGTCCCCCAACGCTGTCGCTCCCCCAATGCTGTCGATATCTTGTCCCCTCCAGAAGATAACAGTCTGATGGAGATGGAGGAGACTGTAATCAGAGAGTTATAATTCCTCTTTTAAAAATGTATTCAGCCTGCATATTCCTAAAGAGTCAATTCATGTTTTTTTTTTTTTAAAAACCTCCCTTGTGCTTGCATGTGACGCGTATTTTTAGGCTCTGCTGTTAGCAAGTGTATTTTTGTGTGACTGAGTGGGAGAGGGGAAAAGTTTCACAGAGCTGTTTCAACCAGAATGCAGGGAGCTCAGCAGAGACTGTAAAATCTCTGCCATCTAAGGCCTTAGGAAAACCACAGGGAGATGTGCACACTCTCACTTTATTATTCCATGTACATCCTGGATGAATGACTAGTTAAAGGTATTNTTAAGGCATTTTAAATGACCCACTTCCAGCAGTGAAGAAAATCACTTACCGTGCCAAAACCAACCGGCGTTTCTCAGATTATAAAACCACAAAGTGGGGAAAATGTTAAAACAGCTAAAGCAAAAATGATGCCCGAACAGGGGAGGAGCAAAATGGAGCCTCGCCGTCTGCCAAGGCAGATGGCTGACCACTAGGAGGGCTTCACTGCAGTGTCCAGGGTAATTGGATGCTGGGGCTCTTCTGGCAAGGGCTGAGCAACTTCATTTACAAGATCCAGGTTCTTCTCAATATATCCTCTCCATGGCTGGAGCGGATGGTTCATTCTAAACTCGAATGCTACCTTTACTTTATGATGCTTCTCTGGTCACAAGGACATGAAAAGTAATTAAGGACCGAATTTCCTAGCCGACTCTCTTGCATGTACAATTATCTGCAGATATAAAATTGCCCACTTTGATAATTATACCCTCAGAANGAGGGGCAAGTGGCTAATTATGCCCACATGTGGCCGATTGCACTTTCCATTAGCCAATTATATGCACAATTATTTGTGCACATAAATAATTGCACTCATGGAAAATAGCAGCCCTCCTTTCAAATCCTTCTGCTTGGAGAGGCTGATGGAGTAATTGCCACACTGGAAATGTACTTGGTGGGCACTGAAAGGGAATCAGATACCAGGAGATGTGTAAGTGACCAGAGCCTGCAANTGGCATCAAGTGCCAAAGAAAGCGGGAAGAACCATGGGATGGCTCAAGGCCAGCACGCACTTTAGGAAGCATGCTTCTCAGGGTGGCTGGGCCAGTCATGCACANTGACCTTGGGCAGGATGTTAACCTTCGTTCATGTCTACTGGTTCTTCGTGCACAAGGAGGAGGAAAATGCTCCATTCNCAGTGTTGTTCTGGGATGGATCTGGCAATTCATGCAGTCTCCTTTGGGTCAAAGCATTATATATAGAGAGACACTGTCAGGTCAGCTGGTACATCTAACTGTGCAGNAAAGGTAGTCACCCTCTGTAGCAAAGCAGGACTACCAGTGTGGATAAGGTCGGGAAGCCTATTGCTTTGCCTCTAATGTTTCTACTGAGGACAACCTAGAAAACAACATGCTGTTGTTCAAAATTCATTCATTNATTCAACAGAAGCTGTCTAGTCTCAGGCTCTCCTGAACATTTGAGACATGATGAATGACCGTCAGAAGTCACTAGCACGTTGGCTGGGGCCACCGTTCAGTGAGCAGCTTTTACTCTGATCCGCTCTAGTTAGCAAATTAGGGGGAAATTTCACTCATGTCTAGGAAACCTGGCATGGAATTTCATGGTTTGTTTGCCAGCCACATTTGGTGACACTTACCTTGTGGGGTCTGGCTCTTTTCATCGACCTCAGAACTGAGAGTCCCAATTGCTGCCATGATNACTGAACCTCTTTTGACATACTCCTCTGGTTCCCTTTCCGTGCCCAGGCATCCTATCTCTCTATGCTGTCACTCACCAATTCTCCAGACCCTCTCTTATCTATGTGGAAAAGGGCTCTCTATTCAGGGGCCAAAGGAAGGTGTCCCAGAGTCAGGCATGAAAAGTTAGNCGTCAGAGATGAAGTGTTGGTTAGATGAACAGGGCAGAGAGGTCGGGGCCACATTAGAGGAAGCTGATATAAAATAGTTTGGTGGAGGACTGAAAGTGTGGCTTCTAAAGTCAGACCTCCCTGCATTTCAGTCCCTGTTGGATGATGTTGGGCCAGTCAACTTTTGTTTGCTCAATCTTTTCTAAAAAGCAAGCAGTGCCTACTTCATAAAGTTATTGTAAGAATCAAATGAGAAAACATGAATGGGAGTATTTGGAATACCCGTAGTATATGCCAATTGTTGTCATTTGTGGACTGAAAAAATACAAAAATCTTCTAAGAAAAGTGATACAAATGGTTTTGAAACTTCAACATGCCTTTAAAACCCAACATGAATAACTGATCTAAGAAACCAAACAGCAGGCTCCGTTCTCAGAGACTCTCACGTAGTGGGATGTGCTAGAGCCCAGGATCATCCCCCTCGGGAAGCCCCTACCTCCCNCTTATATGATTCTGATACAGGTGTCCTAAGGACCACCCTTTGAGGAACCAAATCGCCCAGGNCTGGTTCTGGCTGTACCCAGTGGTTGCTTGGTGTTCTGAGCACTTGGGAAGGAACTTCCAAGGTTTTGGGCCAAAGTTCTTTTTCTGGGACCACAGACCACTTTAGTTGTAATCTTTGGTTGCTGCAGCATGTTGTTGTCTGCACTGTCATACTCAGATGTGGGTCCACTGGACACATTCAGGAGCTTCCATTTCTGACTCTTAATTTTCGAGAAATAATATATTTTAAAATAGTATTTTGTCATAAAATGAATCCCATTTCTGTGGTTGGTAAATAAGAAAAAAAACATAAACATTTGCACTTAGGGAACAAAGTGTCAAGACTAAATGCCTGGTCTTCTGGATNATTCATAGCCATAAGAAACAGAGCTGGACTTTGGCCACTGTGCAAACATATTGATCGGTGTTGGATGCTCTGCAGTTTCCAAAGAGAAATGGTTCTGCCTGCTGTGCTTCAANGCTTGGGGGAAAGAAGAGGCTTCCAAACATCGGCTCTTAAATGGCAAATTCTAACACTAGCAAAATTAAAATGGCTCCCAGGCTACAAAGGGTTCCAGCACACAGAGTAATTACACACTTCTGTCTTCAAATGAGTGGACGAGTAGCCTTGTGCATTTTGTAGTGATTGTCACCGTCCAAATGCACAAGCAATAGCTGAAAGGATAATGTATGCTCTGGTGGCTTTCAGTGGGATTTTATCAGCATAAGAAGAAATAGTTATCATTTGTAATGAAAAATTGTTCTACTTTAATAACACAGAAGGAAATTTGCTTTGCGCACATCTAAATTCTGATCTTCTTGAAGACAAATTCTCCTGCCATCGTGCAAACGTTACGGTTTAGATGTGCAATGTCTCCCCCAGGTATGTGCTCCCCAGCAATGGTGCAGTTTTAGGAAACGGGGGAGCCTGTAGCAGGTGTACGCCCAAAGAAACGAATCAGTGAGAGTACTAGTCAGGGTCCTCTAGAGGAACAGACCAATAGAATGAATATGTAGTAAAAGGGGGTTTATTGGACATGAAATGGCTAGGCAGCCCAGGGATCTGTCCACTAGAGAAGCTGAGAACTCTGTAATTGTCCAGTCTGTGAGNCTGAGAGCCCAGCAGTTCCAACCTGGCACTAAAGGCCTGGGGGCATCTGGGGGCCACNGGTCTTCAGTCCTTGGTGAAAACAAGGAAAGAGGATCCAGTCAAAGAAACCAGATCCAAGGATAGCAAAATATGGTGGTGGTGGCCAAAGCAGCAGCAAGACAGACCATTCTCCAGCAANGNTCTTAGCGGGAAAACAAACCGCCCTGGATTTCCCTCTTTCTGTCTGGGCTGTCACTAGAAGGGACTGCCACTCTGAAGGCTTCTTCCCAAGTTGGTCACTCCTTCCTGGAAACAGTCTCACAAACCCACCCAGAGCCGTGTCTCTTAGCTGATTCCAGCAATCAAGTTGACAAGTATGCGGTGGGCCTTAAGAGTTAGAGCCTAGCCCTGCCAATGACCAAGCCTTTTCTGCTTCCTGGTCTCTTACATATAAGACATCCTAGTTACCTGCTCCTGCTACCCACTGTGAGTTTGCCTTCCCTGCCTTGATGGCGGGTACTGTGAGACAAAGTAAATTCTCCCTCCCGAGTCAGGTGTTTTATAAGGGTGATAAGATAAATAATTAACATGCCCCCTAACACAATCCTTGTATCCTACCCTTGCCCCACCCCTGGGGATGGCCTCTACCTGCTTCTGGAGACTAGGTTTGCTACCCATGGGCACCCGTTAACACTTGCACCTTTGATGTTTGGATGAGAAGTGCTCTAATAACAAACTCCAGGCACACAGCCTCCAGCATCATGGTACCGGGAAGAGTAAGGCTATAGTTAAATGTCCCTCGAAGGCCACTCGCTTGTGGTGCCATTGACAGCTGGTAGAATCTTGTGGTTGGGCCTCCTAGGAAGAGGTTACATCCCAGGTGTGGCTTTCTCTACTGTCTACTCCTACCATGCTGTCCTGTCTCCTCACGGGCCCCAAGGCAGCAGGGCCAAAGGATTACAGCCACTTCGCTGGCTCCATTACTCAATGTCTGTTGGGTGTATTTCTCCAGATAACTGTGAAATTTTTTGGCTCATCTTGAATTTATGAATGTCTTTTAATTGTATTTTGGTATGAGGAGAGCAAGAACATTTACACCTACTCTCACTGGTGTATCTGAGTGATTTGAAACAGAGATTTGGGAGTCTCACATGACTATGAGTAGATAGATATTCATCTCCTCTGACCCACTTTCCTAGCTTGGGTGTGTTAGGCCACAAGTCCTGCTCAGACTTGTGAGGACTCAGAAGGTGTGAGTCTTAAGGGTTGGGGATGAAAAGTAGGATTCACCTCAGGTCCATTTGCCTTTGATGCCCATGGCACCAAAGCAGCAACTCCAAGTGACTCGGTCAGTTGATAGGAGCTGTCAAGGGTGGGGTGTAGGATGCTGCCACTGTGAACTCCTCACGAAGATTGCCAAGCAGCCATCAGACAGTACTAATAGCTTTTGATTTAAGGTTGAAGGAAGCAGTCCCTCGGGCCACTTAGTGTGCTACATCATCCTGTTTGGGAAATGCTCTCAAGGAACTGCGGGACAGACTGAGGGGATGAAATCTCACTGAGGAAAATGGCCATGAAGTCAGACCTCTCCAATGTGCTGGTTAGCTGTGAACTGGCTTGTGGGAGAGCACATTTTATATATCCATTATAGAGAATATTCATTTATTCAGTCCCTCCTCACTCCCACCTGCCTGTTTCTGTCTTTATCTCTGTATCCTCTGCCTCTTTGTGTCTACACACACACACACACACACACACACACACTCCAGTTCATTGTCAGCAAGCTTCTTTACTTCTTAGAAAGAAATGTGGGTTCTGTTGGAAGCAGTGCTGACTAGTCTGGCTCTTCATCACAGAGACAATACTTTAAACCTTTATCTTCACACAGGTAAAGGCCTGGTGGAAGCAGTCCTCTAACCTAGACCAAATAGGAAGGTTCTTACCAGGCGTGGCCACTCTGCAGCCTTTGATGGCCTTCCCTCACCCCCAGGGAGGAAGCCCTTGTTGTCCTGAAAGGATTAGGTGCTGGCAGCAATAATCCACAACCAGGAAAGATGACAGAGTTNCGTCTTCCGGTGGGTGCTCGGATTATGAAACCAAATATGTAGCCTGCTATCGGCTGCTCTGCCCCTTTGCTAACTGCTCTGCAATGACGTCCTGGCAGAGGTTCAGGATGGCTTGTTCCAGGCTAGAGTTGAGGCATTTATCTCTCCCTAGACACAGAAGAATGTCCTCTTGCCAAACTGATTCATTCTTGCTGCTGTGAGGGAAGGGCCCTGTACTGGTCCTACTCCTGAAGCAGCTGAGGGCAACAGAGAAGCATCTCTTGAGAGCTCTCCCCACGCCAGTCACGACAGGTTATCAGAAAGTATCAGGCACCAGGCAAAAATCAAGAAGCAAATACCGGACCAGTGACCCTGGTTGGGTCCCTCCAAATCTTACGTGTTACTACAAAGCCTGACTGTTCCTGGGGTGTTCATTACAGTATGAATCATAGAAACCTAGATTAACACGGCAGGATGCTTGTCNAAACAACAGTCAAGCCAGTCCATGGTAGTCCCTGCTTGGCTTGGGGCAGGAAAATTGTCACAAGTTGGAGGCTAGCATGGCCTACAGAGTGAGATCCTGTTTCAAATATATATATTATATATATAATGTATATAAAGAAATATATATATAATATTATATATATAATATATAAAGAAATATATATAATATATAAAGAAATATATATATAAATATATATATTTTTCAAATATATATATATATATATTCACCAAAACATGAGAATTCAGCCTCCTCTTCCCAAATTGAGACTCTATGTTTCCTCTATGGACATGCCTCTACTCTTCCTGAAGATTCCAAGACAACCACAATGTGAGACCTGGACTTTGGAAATTCCCAAATGCTACTCCAGCATTCTAGTCGAGACGAACAATAAAAAAAATACTCCAAGTTCTTCACCTGAGAAAGCCACTCATCATTTGGATGGGCTAGAGCACCAGAAATACAGTGAGCCTTGCTGTCTTCAGTCATCCGTGAAATGAACGCTGGAGAGGTAGTGAGCTGATGTACAAATACTCACCAGGACTACTTGGTGTTTTAAAAGGAAAGNGAAGGGAGAAATGGTGAAGGTGGGTCAAAGAGTGTCCTCCAATCATATGTTGCAACTGAACATAATTAAATTATAATTTTTAATTGGGAAAGTACTCATTGTTATTTAAAAATTATTTAATTGTTATTTTAAATAACTCATTGTTATTTAAAAATGAATTGCCTGTAATTGTTAGTGTGCAGATATGATACACTGAACCAAAGCTACTTTAATAAAAACGTCAGTTTTCAGGAGCTATAGAAGAATCTCTAGGTCAGAAAAGGTAAACATAACGAATAAATGCTGGCTCATGATTTCCCATTGTAACTAGGAGGTAGAGGGGAATGAGTAAGCAAACCCTTTAGCTGCATTCTTGTGTTTACCTAAGGTGTTAACAAGCAGAGTGCTTGGATCTGTTAAATTGAACAGTGGTTGTGTATGTGTGCTTTTGTCCTGAGCTAGGATTTCTTGCTGTTGTTAAGGCCACCCATGACCTTCACCAAGACACCTCAAGTCTGACCGGAACCACAGGCTTGTGATCTCCCAGATGAAGTTGACAGTTCTACCTCCATCTTAAGNCCACCCTGAGAAAAAAAGATCACATGACTGTAGTTATCCAAGAGCGACATGGCAAGATGTCTTCTGAATACTGTAATTAGCGTTATGGTTAAGTATTGCTTGGATTCTGTGCTTCTAAATACATGTGTCAGATGAACAAGATGTCAATTTTCTCCAAAGNGAGACTGAAATTTGAAAATCATGTAGTTCGTGACTTGTGATTCTAGGTTAACAACACATTCATACTTTTTTTTTTTTTTGGCTACATGGACTATTGAGAACAAAACTTGACTTAAAATGTTTATTTCTAGGACTGACTAGAGCTTCAGTAGTAAGGCCAACGAGAAGTATCTAAAAGATTTCATCTAATGGTTTTTTTCATGATAACTAAATTTTCTTTATAATACTAATCCATANTAAGGCTGAGAACCACCACCCATAATGTCAACTTATTAAAACAAAATACGTATATTTAGAAATGAGCACAAAGTTGCCTATTTCTGGTGAGTTAGCAGGCTAGAATAAACTAGTGCAGGGTGTGTGGACAGGGTACAGAAAAAGGNGGGAACACCTGGGCTCCCAGGAAACCATGATAGGCCGCATGGTGCCACTCAGCACTATTCAAAGTGTGATGTTCAGATCAGTGTTCTAGGTGAAAATATTGGGTCTGACCATAAACCCAACAAATCCAAATCCTTAGAGTCCCAGAAATCTGTGTTTTAGAAGGACTTCCCAAGTTTATGGTGTGCTTTGGAGTTTAAGAAATGTTGTGTAGCTGATCCCAACTTGGGCCAACTTCTCAAGGAGTCTGAGTAAGTCACTAGTTCAGTTTTCTGGTGCTTAAAATAGACCCAATTGGCTAAGTAAATAGCTCAGTCCATAAAATGCTTGCTGTGCAGTCATGAGGACCTGAATTTGACCCCCAGAAGCCGTGTCAAAATACTGGATATAGTGGTGTGCACTTGTAATCCCAGTGCTTGGGAGGTGGAGACAGACAGACAGATAGATAGATTCTGGGGGCATTACTGGCCAGGCAGCCTAGCTGGCTGAGTTCCAGGCCAAAATGGACAGTATCCTGTGGAATAACGCACAAGGTTGACCTGTGACCTCTACATCCATACACACAGACATGCACACTCACATACAAACACACAAAGTAAGCCAAAAGGTCTACTTCATAAGGTTGCTTTTTAGATTAGATAGTACATTCATGTCTCTGGCCTCCCGTTTGACATTCAGCAACTGTACTTGCCATATGTCTCTGCTCTGCCATGTACCAGCTGTTTAACCATAGGCAAGTAGTTGAGCGTTTCTTCATATATAAAAGAAAACAGTATCTTTTATACTTCGCTCATGATGTGGCTGTAAAAATCAGTTGAAATTGTGTGCTGAAGGCTATTTCTGCTCTGCACAAGGGCTACACACATATAAACGGTTGATGAGACCACATTAATGGTTTTAAGCTTGGAGTGAGCAATACGATGGACCCTGATCTAAGCCCGCAGCTTAGATCTAAGCCTGCTTGCAATTGGCATGTGAGCACAAGCATCTGACTCATGAAGACTGGTCAAAGACACAAATGTAGGTACTTCCTCCCCCTTCCCTGCTGTCTGCTAAAATTTAACCAACAAACCATTAGTTTTATAGTTGTTAACTTTTCACCATTCTCATTCTAGACTGGGAAACCTAGGTTTGCCAGCATGCTGAACAGAGCTATATTTCTGGGAAGGATTCATGTCGCCCAAGTTCACAGCCATCTATATATATATATATCATCGGAATATCTATTAATTTATGGTGAGGAGAGTTGCCCTGGGGCATTCCCCCAAGGGAATGCAAAAGGAGCTAGTTAAATATTTTGAATGTTCAGAGACATTAGGCTAAAGTGACACTACATAGTCATTTCCACAGTGGAGATACACTGTCTTAAGGAAGACACAGGTGAGTCATTGGGCAAGGCTGTGTACACTCTTCCCTCTTAAATGGACATGTCCTTTCAGAGAGTCTCCCCTTATGGCATGACTAAGATTGACTGTGCCCTCGTAACTTCTTAATAGTCTTACCCTTTGGCGACTCCCCAGTGCCTCCAGCTGGGTTAAAGGCAAGGCCCAGTAGCTGTTCTTCATCTTCAAGAGAGGTTTTGTTTTGTTTGTTTTGTTTTTTTCCCAGTGCTGGAGAGCCAACTTAGAGCCTCATTCTACCACTAAACTACACCCTCAAACCTAGGCAGACATTTTCAAAGTTTTCAACCACTTGTGTGAGGATCATTTGGATCTATCTTTAAAAGGCAAAAGTTTGTGCCTTTTCCATATCTCNTAAGTCAAANGCTTTACTGGTGGGGCCCTGAGAGCTGCGATTTAATCAAATTACTAGATAATGGATACGCTGCAGAGTGAGGACTGGAGGTTTCCTTTTCACAGCTCTGCGGATTACAGAACATGTGGACTTCTGGACTCCCAGGGCCCTGGTGCTTTCAAGTTCCTGGTTCTTGTGGTGGCTCCTTCATATCACTTTGTGTTGGTCATGAAAGATACTATGGAATAAATATTTGTGTCCTAGCTCCCTATTCAAATATCATAATATGTTTTCTCAGTGAGATCATGTTAAGAGGTGAAGCCTTAGGCTAGGTAAGTAGGTCATGAGGATGGAAAGCTTCTGAACGGTACCTTATAAAGAGAACAATGAGTGTTCTCTGCTCTTTCTGCAGTGAGAAGTTGGCAATCTGGAAAGCGGAAGAGAGACTTTATGAAACCTGATGTGCTGTTCCAGGCTCCAGGACCGAGTCACCAACATCTCTGTCACCACGCTGCTAATACAGCCTGAGAAGGCANGGGTGATTGTACCAGACACAAAGGCTACTGCTACACATTTACACCTGTTTAGGAAAACTAAATTCTAACTCTAGGCCAAAAGCCATGTCTTCACTCTTTTTTGGAAAGAGATCACCTGATACTATTATTTCTGGTGATGAAAACAAATAGAATTTGTTTTATGTGAAGTCTCACTACACAGATTACATGGGTTTATTATCATCTACAGGAAGCAAAAGGTATACATTTAAAAAAAAACATTTCTTACTTTCATTTGTTTGTTGTGTGTGTGTGTGTGTGTGTGTGTGTGTGTGTGNGNGCGCGCGCGCGAGTGCATCTGCGGTATAGTACTCACCAGACTGCACAGGTGGAGGTCTGAAGAGTTGGTTTTTGCCACCCACATGTGATCCCAGGAATTGTACTCAGGTGGTCAGGTTTGGCAGCAAGTGTCTTTACCCCCTGAGCCATCTCACTGGATCAGGAATATACTTTGAGTGGAGATCAGTACATTGAGAATCATCATAGCTCAGTGGGGCTTAAGCAAGGGGGAACTTGACTCCTGTTAGCTATGTTACACTTGGGGAAGGAAAGGATAAAGTGCTGCCAATGCCCAGGGGGTAGGACTGGGCATGCTATTAACCACTCCTCAAAGCACAGGACAGTCCCTACAACAAAGAATCGCCGGGCTGAAAATGTCAGCAGTGCCAAAGCATGCTCCAGCTTCTTCCTGGTGCCTCCACCCAGTCAGTGGCTGCCCTTTCAGCACCAGGATTCATCTAGGCCCCCAGCAGTCTGCAGAGAATTTTTAAAGGGCTGAATCATATTAATGTCAAAGGAAAAGAATAAATTCACACGAAAGCTTGAGGCATTTTTAAAAATAATGTTTTGCCTTTCACATGCCAGGAGCTCCATAAAAAATATTTTAATTAAATAGTGAATAGATTAAAACATTAATTTCACATGTGTTTTAATAAATAACAAGAAGATGGCTTCTCATATATATAACTTGTGTTCGTCCTGAGTGGATTGTTAAATGACTGCATGCTCTTCCCTTTGAATGGACCCAATGATGACGCCTTTCACAAAGACAGGAGAGTGGGCTTCATCTGCTGAATGAGGCTGATAAAAGTCAGCCCTATCCACCCCCCAGATTTATTTAAAGAATTCAAAGAATTTCAGAAAAAATTCATGTGGCTTCAAGGTTAATGTGTAAGAGTTACAGAAACTGGAAAAAAAAAATCACAGCCTAAAAAAAAGTATGAACTTCCTGCATGCCTCTGACTTAGAAAGAAAGCTCAAGTGAGTTAATTATAAAAATCCTAATTTAACAGGCTTTTATATCTGCTTTCTGTGACAACCAGCATTTAATCAGTAATATTTGAGGAGAAATTATAAGTAAGTGGAAGTTCTGAGCCAAATTTGCTTTATTGTGTATACCCAGGTCAAATGATAAATCTCCTATCTGCAAATTGGGTACTTGGATAGTTTAATAGACACGAAGAGACTGGAACAGAAGTACAAGACAAGACTGAACTGTATAGAGCATCAATAGTAGTGAATGATCAGGGGCAATACACAAAATAAGTTAAAAGAACCAGTAGCTAGGGACTTGGGAGATGGCTCAGCTGATAAAGAGCCTCCAATGCATGTCTGCAGACCTGAGTTTGAATCCCCAGCACCATGCAACGGTGAGATGCAGCAGCGTGTGCCTGTAATTCCAGCACTGGAGTTGGGCAAGCTAGGTGGCATCCAGGGAGCTGGCTGGGCAGCCAAACTTGCAGAATCAATAAGCTCCAGGAAGTCCTGTCTCAAAAAATTAAGTGGAGAGCAATGGAAGAAGATACCCAACTCCTGCCTGGCCTAGACACACCTGCATACATACCTGCTTGCACATGTTTGCACCCCCACATGAACACGTACATATGTCACACAGACACACAGACACAAACACACCACTAGCTAATGTGTTCTCGTTGTCCCAGCAAAGCAAAGGTTTCACTTATCTGAGATATCTTGCTAATCACAGCTGATTCCTCAGCTCCAGCTAACCAGAACCACAGATAAGCTACGTCCCCAACCCAGTCATTATGTGACTCTCAAACTTCCCTCTGGAACTTCACAAGCCAGGCTTCCATCAACTGCCTTTCTCTCAACACTCAGAACACTCACCAAGCTTTGAACACTCAATGGCTTTTCTAGCCCAAAGTCTCAAAATCCTTCTATCATGCCCCCCACCCATCCCCAGTGGTCAGGGCTGTCACAGAAGTACCCTACTTCTGGTACTAATTTCTGTCTTAATTAGAGTTGCTATTGTGTGATGAAACACTATGACCAGAAGCAACTTGGAAAAGAAAGGGTTTATTTCACTCACAGTTCTACATCACACTTCATCATGGAAAGCAAGTAGGGAAGGAACTCAAGCAAGATAGGAACCTGGAGGCAGGACCTGATGATGAGGCCANGGAGGGGAGCTGCTTCCTGGCTTGCTCTTCATGGCTTGCTCAGCCTGCTTTCATATAGAACCCAGGACCACCAGCCCAGAAATGGCCCCACCCACCATTGGCTGGGCCATTCTAAGTCACTGATTAAGAAAATGTCCTACAGGCTTGCCTACAGACTAGTCTGATGAAGGCCTTTTCTCAATTGAGGTCCCCTTCCTCTCACATGACCATAGCTTGTGTCAAGTTGGCATAAAAATAGCCAGCACATGAGGGTATTTTATCACAGCAATGGGAAGAAAAACTAGNACAGAGTTCAAGGGCAGCCTGGGCTACATGAGACCATGATTCAAAAACCTCCAAAATACAAATGTAAAAATGAAATTCCAAATTCTTCAGTTTTCAATTCAGAAAACAGAGACATAAGCGCGATAACTTGTTCAAGAGCTCAGGCTGTTCTAGAATGAAAGTTCCTTAGCATAATCTCAGGGCTCCGATCTCAGTCAGAAAGAACAAGTTCCTCTCCCAACACTGATTCTGATGCTTTAGCCCATTTGTCCACATACTAGTCATCCATGCCTTCCACTGCGCCCTAAGCTTATCCATCTTCAATCTCTAATAATACAATCTCTAATAATACAATCTCTAATAATACAATCTCTAATAGTAAATGTTGGGTGAATGAAACTGAGGTTTTCTGATAACTGTCTACTGTGTTTTGAGATTGTTGACTTATATCAGTGGTTCTCAACCTGTGGGTTGTGACCCCTTTGGGGTCAAATGACCCTTTCACAGAGGTCACCTAGGACGACTGGAAAACACAGATATTTACATTATGATTCATAACAGTAGCAAAATTACAGTCATGAAGTAGCAACCAAAGTGGTTTGAGATCACCCCAGCATGAGGGATTGTNATAAAGGGCCGCAGCATTAGGAAGATTGAGAACCACTGACTTACATGAACCAGGATAGCATATGATTTGTCTTTAAAATTATTGTTTGCACATATGTGCTTCCCACATATAAATGCTCCATAAATGTTATTAAAACCCAATGCAGCATTACACTCTGCCTCCCGATTAGGTTTCATCAAAGTCCCATGATGAGCTCTATATACCATTTTTTTAAACAGGTAAATATATGAAGATTTGGGATATGTAAGATCCCAAATGTATTTTAGTTAATATTAATTTATCTTTTTTGTTGTTCTCCTTTAAAGTAACATTTTCCCTTATTCTAACAGTAATTCTTATTAATCACAGAAACCCTGGAAACTAGTAACAAAATACACTGAAAATGACCCAAAATCGTACCATGCATTCTACTTACTTTCTTTTTTGAGACAGATTCTCATTAATCCAGGCCAGCCTCAAACCTGCAATGTAGCTGAGGGTAACCTTGAAATCCACTCCTTTCTATGCTTCTGGGTAATAGATGTGTACGATTGTGTTTTGTATGCATAATGAGGACTGAACTTAGGGCCTTGTTGCAAGCTAGGCAAGAACTCTACCGACTAAGCCACAGCCATGGGTCCTGGTTTCTCTTGAATTCTTCAGGAATAAATGCAGGGAACACAGTGTTAGTAGCAAAGGGTGAAGTTTTCAGAAGTGTGGTTGACTTAAATTATCTAGCTAGACAGTTGCTTGATGAGGTAATTCTTCAGTTGGCACAAATCAGAGGGTAAATCATTTGCCAATCACACACAGTGAGTAAAGGGCTTGGTAAGATATTGGAACCAGATTTCTCATCTCCAGCAAAGACTTAAGGGGGAAGTGCTAAACTCTAAGGCTCTCCCCTTAGAAGGGCATTTATTTCGTTACTACAATAAGCCACATGGTAAGTCACGAGGGGGGTTTCACTCTTCTAATACGTCTCTACTGTATTTAGAATCTGATAAAGCCCTTATTAGAATTCATCTCTTTAAGAAGAAAAGGAACCGTGGAACTAAAGAGAGGGTTGGAATAATCCATTAATTATATCCGTTAAGCTTCAGTTACAGCTAACAAGGAGTATCACATGACTGCGGAGTGTGCTTGTTCTGAACAATAAAGAACATGAGGAGAGATAAGATGCAGGGCGAACGTGTCCTTCAGCAGCACCCTGTAGGCAGTGGGGATGAAAGTCATTAAAAGAGAAATTGATTGAGGTATTTTAGTAAACAAAAGAACTCGCTGCTTCCCCATCAGGAAGTGTATTGTTAATGCAGTGCTGCTGCTCAGTCTGGGAGAAATGTTTCTTCAGGCTTCTCTCTTTAGCCTCATTCTTTTCCTGTCACTTTTCAAACAAAATTAAAAGAAAAGAAAAAGATTGAAGACAGTGGTCCTATTTTATTTGCTTCAAAAGAAACAGGCTGTTGCATTGTGCTTGGAACAGTTTACTGTGGCCTTGATACGGGTGTGAAAGGGAGCCCGGGTAAGGATGAGACGGTCTCTATGAAGGAGCAAAGAGGGACTGGTGGTAAGAAAATGAGCCGGCAGGAAAACCAAGGCTGTGTGATAAAAAGCAAACAACTTGTGCAGACAGTGCGGCCTCCACATCATGTCTCTGATATTACCTGACCCGGTAGCTGTAGCAGCACCAGGGCACCGTGTCGGCATTGCCTTTCTGATAGCTTTATTTTACATTATTGAATTTTTACACTCATACTTGTATTACCTTAGGGTTATACTGACTAAATTGTTAATTAAAATATGGAGCATTATATACTTGGAAGATATTTATTTGTATTCTGTGGGCTGGGGCTAAACTACAACTTTTTAAATTCAAATTTAATTTAATTTAATTTAATTTATTAATTTATGTTTTGAGACCAGGTCTCACTATGTAGCCTTGGTTGGCTTGNCATTCACTCTATAGACCAGGCTGGCTTCAAACTCATAGAGATCCACCTGCCTCTGCCTCTCAAGCGCTGGAATTAAAAGTGTTGTGTCCCACCAGCTAGAATATTCTTCTGAACATAAATATAAGATATTGGGGTGGAGTAAAAATTAAAACAGGGCATTTAAAAAATTCCGTATTCACTCCAAATTGCATGTCCAATTACCATACAGGACTGAAAAGAAGCTTCTCTGTGAGGTTGGAGGAGGTCAAGATCAGTTTTACCCCTGAGGAAATGCGAGCTGGAAATCAGATGACAAATGTTTTGTAGAGTGGTATTCCTATGCTGTAAATGAATCCCATGCTATCCCCATGGACAGACAGGAAAGGTCTACCATTGCCCTCAAGCAAGTTGGACAGGGACCTCACCAAGCCCATCCTAGTAGCCTAATGTGTGAAAACTATTGCTTAGTGGTCCAATTTCTCCTTCCCAGCTTGGAAGAAGATTACCTACTCTGAGAGTGGTGTCTGTGATGACCTACATAGGGAACAGGGATGTTGACTTTGGTCTTGTCTAAGAGGTGCCTGTAGTGGATACAGTTTTCCGTTTGCTTTTCACAAAGGATTTATTTGTTTTGTTTCATGTGTATGAGTGTTTTGCCTGCATGGATGTATACGTGCGTGTCCTATGTACATGCCTGGTATCTGAGGAAGTCAGAAGACAGTGTTAGATTCCTTGGGATCTGGGTCCTCAGCTGGGTCTCTCCAGCCCAGGATACAGTTTCAAACAGCAGCAGAGGGGAGGTGGCAGTGCCCTCAGCACAGAAGGAGTAAGAAGCCAAAGGGCGCCTGGACTCCTATTCTGATGAGTTACAGTTTGTTCACTGAATTTAGCTGTCGCTGTGGAGACTAGCAAGATGTCAGTCGGCATCCCCAGCGATGGGGAGTGAGGGTGTTAGAAACAACCAATCCCAGTGTCCCACGAAGGGACACAGGAGCACAGTAAAAGCGGCTCAGTGAGGAAAGTTCTTTTTCCAAAAGGGCNTTCCAGAACCCAAGGAGGCCCGACAAGCACACTTGGTTAAGGTGGCTTCTGTCTTTTGCTCCTAACATAGTGACTGTGACTCATCCTATTGGTGGGAGCTCAATTCCCAATCTGAGGTTACAAGCAGGTCATGCAAAGGGGAAGGAAGATCCAGGAAACATGAGCTCTTACTGGGCTGCCCACTCTGACAGAAAAACCAAAACCAAGAACCTTAGTTTTCATGAGGATATGTCTAACAACTACTATGCTCTCGCGCTCTCTCTCTCTCTCTCTCTCTCTCTCTCTC